>CM057817.1:65247877-65507877 GCA_030067965.1 Latrodectus elegans | reverse complement strand
AAGTTTGGATTACATGTGTTAAAAAATTATTATACTTAATATCGTAATAATAATGTTTTAAGTAGAAAATTATCCTTCACATTAGAATGGAGCTTGTTATTCATCTAGCCAAAACCACTCTCCAAACAAGAATTGTACCAAGCACAAACAAAAGAATTTTTTGACTTTCACCAGGAACTAACAAATTGCATTTTTAACCTGCATATCTTCAGATAAAAGTATAATAGGTGAAATAAATACAAACAAAAATAAAATACATAAACTGATAGAGGAATACCAACGTGATGCCAGTAAAAGTAGCACCCTTTAAGAAATAAAGCAGGAGAAGAATGGAACAAAAAGGAAAGGAATAGTAACAAAATACATTTTCACTGTTCCTTTATACTTTCATATATTTAAGCTATTCTAATTTTTGTTATATATATATATATATATATATATATAAACTAATCAACGAATAAGTTCTAATTTAATTTTGAGTTTGAAATATGTGAAATGCGAAAATGGCTAACAATTTCAAATCTTTACAAATTTTTATTTCAGTATTTATTTCGCTATTTCAAAAATGTCAGTAATATAATCAACATAAAAGAAATTTAAAATAAATTAACAACTGAAAAATTTCAAAAAGAATTTCAGAATTTATTAATATTTAAAAGGTAATCATCCTATTATTACCTTTAAGATCTAAACAAGAAATGAAAGCAAAAAAAATAAAATAAATAAATAATGGGAAAATTTTTATATTTGTGTGACTTGATTTCAATTTCAATATTTCTACGTATTGATTGGCAAACTTTGGAAGAAATCTATAAGTTTAAAGAAATTAATATGTAAATTTCGACTGATTTGAAAGAAATATTAGCTAATAAATGGTACTTGTATCAAATATTAAAAATATGCATTAGATTATTTAAAGTTATAAGTGCACAATTTCACTTACACAATATAATATGACAATACATTCACTTTCGCAGTAATATCTAAATCTTCAACTCGGGAAATATACTAGTTCAAATATTTATTTAATTTACTAAAATTCTGTTATAAAACTGAACGCATGAAAACATTTATTACTTGATTTGTCAGTATGTAGTCAAGCTTTGATCATGAGGAACAATTCAACCGGAAATCACTATTTAAAGTGTTGGTTCAACTAATCATAGAAACTCACACACTTAAGTTGGAATTAAAATCCCGAGCAATTGATTTCAAGCTTGACTGCTGAATGCTAAGCTATGTAGTGTGTGTGTGTGTGTGTGTGTGTGTGTGTGTGTGTGTGTGTGTGTGTGTGTGTGTGTGTGTGTGTGTGTGTGAGTGGGTGTGTGTGTGTGTGTGTGTGTGCGTGCGTGCGTGTGTGTGTGTGTGTGTGTGCGTGCGTGCGTGAGTGAGTGCGTGCGTGCGTGCGTGCGTGCGTGTGTGTGTGTGTGTGTGTGTGTGTGTGCGTGTGCGTGTGCGTGTGCGTGTGTGTGTGTGTGTGTGTGCTGTGATTTTGGTTCCAAACTACACTGTATAAGTCCGAAATATTTTGAATAAAATATTTCGGACTTATACAGTGTGTGTGTTAGTTTGGTAAGAAAGGAACACAATTTCCCGCCTTTCTCAACTTGGCATTCATTTCAGAACTATCGCAGATTAACTGAATTGTCAACTCTAGAGGGACTTCCTATTATCATTGTCGAAAGAATACTTGGAGTAATTGTTAAATTCTGGAAAATATCCTGAATCAGCATTGATAAATATGTTTTGCGTTCCATATTCATTGTTTTGAATAAGAAGAGAAAATTTTTCAACAAAAACATTTCTCCAGATAGAGGAGAGACCAAGCATGAAGGGTACGTCAAATACAAAACGCAACCCCGGTGTATCATGCAGTTAATTGAAATCAAAAATCACCATTGATTATAAAATATGAAAAAAATAATAAAATGCGACAAATGCGTATTTGAAATTCTAGCCCTTATTTATTTTAAATCTATATTTAGAAAATAATAAAGTCCACATGTGTTTATTCAAAGCTCATTATTAAAATCTATGAGCATTAAATTTACCTAATATAAATGTTCCATATTTTCAAAAACACAATTTTGAAAAAGAATATTTAATTTTATACTGAAAGTTAATGTATTAGTTATTGATATTTTTCCAAATTTTGCATATGTACCTCTCCAAATGAAACCAAAAGAGAGAGAGAGAGAGATTTAATTTATCATCAATCTAAAATTTTGTGCTTGTATTTTCCCCTTGCTTAAAGTGGTTATATAATTATACAAATTTCAGGTTTAAAAAATACCCTACAATTAATGTGCGTCAGCAAATGAAATCAATTACAGCAGAGGATATTGCTTGCGTTTTGAATTGAAAAGCAGAAACTTTTGCACAGAAAATGAAAACAGACGTAAGCAATTTAATCACTTATTGGTGAAAATTTAATTGAAATGTAATTAAATCCCATTATTAAATAAAGATAAAAATATGCAAAAGAATGAAAGCATCTAGAAAAAATTCAATTTTCGGAAACAAATACATATTATGGACTAATATTTATAGATGGAGCAAGTGTTAGTCATACTAAAGAATATTTTTCGGCAATTATTAGTGAAATTGTTAATAAAATGCATAATAGTAAGACAACTGTTAATCTCTTGAGATGAAAATTTCACAAAGTGGCCACCGCTGAACACCTGAGAAATGAAAGGGACATTGGTTAATGTTTTTAAAAGTAAATCATTACTGATCTGGTGTGAGGATGTTGAAATATGGAGCATTTGTATTGAGAGAGAGAGAAAGAGAACTAACGGGCAAAATTTATTTATCAGTTCTTTTAGTCAGAAAAAAAAATTCCAATAGAGTCAAATCTTATGAATGGGATGGTTATGGGTTAATAAAGGAAATATTCAAAATACACTCATCTTAGAATTCTTAGCACAAAATTTTTAATGGACCATGAAACAACAACTCGAAACAAAAATAAGAAAAAATCCCTAATGGTTATTTCCTAGAATAAAGAAAAGCATGACAAATTTGGATTCGCAGTGACATTAATCACAGTGGCATATTTAATGTCACAGTGAATCCACTAAAGCTGTCAATTTTGGAGAATGTCGAAGAATTTCATATTGAATTTATGAACACACACACATTGTTTAAATGTGAAAATTTTAAATATAAACAATTCTCTTTAGACAGAAATGAATCTGATTACTCCATAAAACACTCAACTATGCCAAACAATTATTTTTTAATTGCAAATACCACGAACAATACTTCAAGCTTCTATTGAGTGCGGTATATTTTGCTAAGAGAAATGTACCTTATTGTACAGTGCTGTTTCAAATTATTTTCATGAATATGCTGTAAAAGATATCTCCTCTCATGAAAAAAGCACATACTACTCTATTTGTAGCGAGATATCATATATTTAAATCGGTAATCGTGTAACACAGTTTTTTTTTTTTTTTTTTAATTTCTTAAATGTTACTATGTAATAATTTTATGGATTCCTTCCAGTTTAATTCTTTACTTATCGGTCTTATTATAAGTCATATTAGAACGGTAGATATGGTTCACTCTGAAAATGTTCTTAGGTTCTGAGGTTTTTTTAATTAAAACAGAAGTCTTCCTATTACGTAGAAAACCGTATTAGAGTGGCGCATGTTTCAGTATCAGCTGGAAATTTTGAGAGGAAATACGAATTACTTTTGAAAACTTTTCCTACCCTTTAGTGTTTTTATCACTTCTTTGAATTCATGAAAATCTAAAAATTTTTGCTTAAATTATTTCCTTATTTAAATTTTTATTTTAAATTTTCATTTCCTTTATTATTTTCCTTATCCATGCAGAACACTACGTAGTGATTATTTTGGAAAAAAATTTTATTTTAAATATCCTAATTTCTTTGCTACATTGTGCTTAATATCATATTTAGTATTAATCTACTCTCAACTGTTTTAGATGATGGATGCCACTCAAAGGTAGTCTTTATTGTAACCAAATTATGTGCTTTTCCGACTATTCGGAAGTAATACACACGAAACTGATTATTTTAGATTTATTTCACTCAACTAGAAATTCCGAAAATATTTATTGATACATTTGAAATTTTAAAGGGGCATTTCTGAATTTATTCCAGGAACTTTTCATTAAAATTAGAAAAACAAACTTCGAAAAATATTTGCTCTGCTCCCTATTATATAAGTTGCACATTATATGATTTTAAGTAATAGAGATTTAAGTTATCTATTAATTATTTTTAGACTAATAATTTTTCTTTGCAGTCTATTTCGTAATTTATTAACTGATGTCCCTCTTTCTTGATATCAGATACGTTTTATTTGCTTCTAGACTAATTCAATGCTATGAATACTTCTTAAAAGGAAATAGAAGTATTTTATTTGACATTTTTCTTCATTTAGATACTCACTTAGTTGTTCTACCAACAGATCGTGATAGCTTTCTTTATTCATGAATATGATGAATCGTTCTATAAAGATCTTGTTTTAAATGTAATATATCATGAAAATTTAAGGGCTTACTCTTTTGGCGTTGATTTCTCAGAATTATATTGGAATATTTATGTTCCCACTTTATAACTTATTAAAATGTTTTCTTAGAAAATATTCTCGAGAGTGACATTTAATAAAGGATATAGTTATGATATTGTGAGCAAAGTGAAGGGAAGAATGATTAATTAATTTGTAATTAACATGTTGCAACCATCAAAAATTGTTATAGGCTGGAGGAAAAAAGTCTTTGTATTTTCCTCGAAGGTTCAATATTTGAACGAGCTGAAATAATGCAGAAAAAGACTGAAAAATGAAAGAAATTTAGCAAAGTGTTATGTCTTTGCACACGGAAATTTTCAAGAAGAGAAATCTAGCTCTGGTAGCAGCATCTTTTCACAATCTAGAAGAATGCAAAAATCAAGAATCGTGGGACTAAGACTTCTAAATCTAATATAATGGTGACTGCATTTTCCGCATTTAATCACAAAGTAAGGGAACCGGAAATGAAAACAAAAACGCAAACATATGTATATATATAACGTGACAAAGATAACACTAAACGAATTGATGCACTTACATTATTTTTCATTATTAATTTCCAATTGTATATTAGTGTACAATATTAGCAAATATAAATGCAGACATGCAAAAGTACTGCCTAGCATGGAAAATGTATTTTATACTTGAATATTATAAAAAAAGAAGTAACTGAAATCAAAGCCAAAATTAATTTAGTAATATGCATAAACTAAGCTCGCGTCAAAACTCTTTAAAATTTTACATTTTACACTCAGGTTTTCTGCATTTTTCGTATATACGAGTTAGATTTCTTCTCTTCTAGCTTATCTTTATATATTGTATTATATTAATTCCTTTCAGCTATGCATTTATCATACAGATATGTTTCTTAAGTGTGAGAAATTATTCACATTGAAAAATAAATATAAATTTTTTTCAATTATATTTTCTTTTAAAATTTTTTGCTATTCCACATAATTTCTTTAATTTCTTCTCATTATTTTTAAATCCTCTCTATATAGTTTTTTAATATTTCTTAAAAAGGAATTTCAAATAATTTGATTTTCTTTAATGTTATTTTTAATGCTATTTGTTTCATAATACTTCAGTTCACAAATTATAAAATTAGTATTAATTGCTTCTATACCGCAAAGAAAGAAATAATTGCCAACTTTCGTGATTGATAAATGATTGATTATAATACTGGTCAAGAAAATCCAGCTAATATTTTAGTGTTGTGTTTTTAAATAATTGCTGATCCACTATTTTCATATCTTCTTATATATCTCAGCTCCTTTGGTATTTAAAGATGCAATTTACTGACGTATATAGATATATATATATTGAAGATTTATATACGAGGGTTACTCTGAAATTTTTAGATACGCGCAGACGAGAATTTACAAAATAAAAAAACGATTTAATTTTAAAATACAAAGTATTTTAACATAGAAGTCGATTCTTTACTGACTCACTTCAACTTGTTTAGCGTAGAATAAATTTTAAACAGAGGAGAAAGTGGAGTTGACGCGAGAACATTTTCGCACTATGGTTTCCTACGATTTTAAAGCAGGATTAAATCAAGAAGAATGCGTTCAACGGTTGCAATTAGCATTTGGTGATGAATATCCAGCTCGTGCTACCGTATTAAGATGGTTTAGAGAATTTTGAAGAGGTCACAATTTTCTTCAGGATGAAGAACACACAGGAAGGCCGCCGTCGACAGTAATCCCGGATAATATATCTGCCATAGGAAAAATGTTAATGGATGATAATGGCTGTACTTATCAAATGATACAGAAAGAACTTAACATTGGATCCGCAGCCATACACAAAATCATTCATGAAGAATTACATATGAAAAAAGTAGTTTGCCGTTGAGTTCCCCATAATCTGACTGAGCACCAAAAAGAGGAGCTTGTCAGAATGCGTAAAGAAACTCTTAAATTGCTAAATGATGGTGGCCACCGCATCATTTTTAAAATTGTAACTGGTGATGAAACGCACATACCGTTTGTTGACGTTCCAACGCGTCAAGAAAGTAAAGTATGGGTGTTTGAAGATAATCCCACGCCGATGGATTCACGTGCGTTTCTGCTTAGTCGATCTAAGATTTTCCAAAATGGCCGAATGGCGAAATAATTTACCTTTCTTTTAGAGACGCATTAGAATTCATAAAAATGTTGTGAGTTTTAATAGTCTTCCTAATGTAATGTGCAGTGTTAGTATTTTATAGTACCGAAAACTGAGTACTAAAAATGCTTAATAAGGTAATATAATGTTAGCTAAATTGTTTTTAAATGGGAAAAAATTAGTAAAACATTAGTTTTAATATCATAGAAAACTGTTATGAATCTAGTGATACTACAAAAACTAAGGGCTACACAGCAGAACTTGTTTCACTTTTACCACGATGGCTGCCAGTTGCCGATTCTATATCTATGATATAAGAAATAAGGCCTGATTTTTTAACCTATTTTATTCTTATTGGTTGAAATAGAATATTCTCTTTGAATTTGCAACACAAGTTTTGTTCACCTCTCGAACTGTTTTCATAGTTTAAATGTTTTCTTTGAGATATTTTCAGCTACTTTCTAGCTTTAACATGATTGTTTTTAATATCTCATCGTTAGAAAGTTCTTTTGGTATTCTACTGAAATTTACTTAAAACCTTTTAAATATAAATTATAAAAAATTCAAATACGAATCTCATTAACTTAAATTAATAATCCGAAAATCTATATATCTTGATAAGTAATTTATGGTGACATTATTTTTGTAGAAAATGATAAGAACCTGTTGCAACTTATAATTTATTCTCAATATATGTTCCTTTTACATTCAATACTTCGATTTCATATATTTATTTATTTTGAATGATTTAAATATTTTTAAAAGCTCCATTTATCTCATTGTTAAGAATTTCAATTTTTAAAGTTTACTTTATCAAAACATAAACATAAAAATATTGTCACTCGTCTGTTCATAATTTAAAATACCGAAATTATAGTTGATAATGTGTAAATTGGAAATGAGATGGATTTTTCAATAATATTACTTAGAAATGTATAAATATTCGAAAGAGCGTCTTTAATAAAATATGTATACAACATTTTTATGTGTCATTGAGCCTTGAACCTGAAGAATTGCCCTTATATCTTGAAGAATAATGAATTTTATTTCTCCCATATGTCAACCCCATATAGAACATTTATTTCACAGTTCGAATTATCTACGATATTATCTCAGGAAAATTGAAAAATCGAAATAAACTATGTACTCTTTAATATATTTATGATAGCTATTAATTCTAGTAAGATATTTTTCTTCAAAATTAGCAGATATTACTCTAATTGTCAAAAAAATTATTTTTTCAAATATAAAAAACTAAATTTTACAGAAATTTTCAAATTTTTAGAAATATTTCTTCAGAGACTCTCTTTAAAATATTTTATTACTTATAGTATCCAATAAATCCCTCAAAATAGAACTTTTGAATACTTTTGTATAAAAGCCTATTGCTATATAAATAAGATGTTCAGTTAATTAAAAACTCAAGGGTAAAGAAAAATTTTAAAAAAGTATTGATATTCTACAAAGTTATTATACTATCTGTTACATTTATTATTTAATAACTTTTGATTTAATTGCCATAAAAGCTTTCTTTAAAACTAAATACTCATTTTTAAAAACACATGTTGAAATTTTTCAAAATACTTCTCCAAAACATTTGAGTTATTATTGTTTCTATAAAAAATATCTCTACCTCTCTTTCAAAAAATATATTTTTACATTGTAACAAAAGGTAATACAAATAAGATTTTCAGTTAATTGAGGACATATTATTGAAAACAATAAATATGCTAGAAACTGATTTTAGAAATTACTTCACATATTTTCCATTACAGTTGTTAATCTAAATACCATGAAAGCTTCTCATCAAAAATAAATATTAATGTAAGTGCAGGTTTTAAAATTTTTCAGAATATTTCTTTTTAAAAATTTAAAATCATTATTAGTTCTAATAGCTTTCTGTCTCTCTATCAAAAAAGGCATTTCAGCTTTAAAGTAAAATATAATACAAATGAGATTGCTAGAAAACAGAAATTGTATGGATGAGGAAAAATAATCATTGATACCCAGAAAACTCTGAAGTTATTTTGCTTTCTTTACACAAGTTGTTTCGTGTATTTTGCTTTTATGAATTAAAAGTTGTTGAGCAGATTTTCTCACAAAAGCATTTCATTAAAAATAAATATTAATAATTGCAATGATTTTGAAATTTTTCAGAATATTTCCTTAAAATGTATAAAATACTTCTGGAAATTAATAAATCTCTCTAGCTTTTCCAAAAAATGTAAATCTGTATTGAAACACATAAAATAAATGAGGCTGTTCATTAATTGCATATTTAAGGATGAAGAAAAATTTTTTGAAACTAATAGATTGTTTGGATTCAGAAAAATACTTTCAATTGTCTCCTACCTTTTCTATTCTTTAATTAAAGCTACCTCAAATAATAGTTCAGGAAATTTTAAATTCCATCACTCTAATTTAAAATATATTATCGATATGTTACTTTTTAATCAAAAATTTGAATTTTCTAGCACACAATAAAAGTTACACTCCATAATACAAACAACTATTTTTTAACAAAATTTTCGGTATCCATCAAATTAAAAAATTTTATGTTGTTTTTTTAGTTAATAAGAGAAACATGCATAAATTCAAGTTGTATTACGGAAAACTAGATAAAACATTTAACATTTTTCGCTTACAAAATAATAATATAAGAATATTTAATTGTGTAAAAATTCTAGCGTAATCAGAACGAAGCTTCATTAGAATTGAGATGATCAATTTCTTCTATATAATGGAATAGTTTCAGAATTATAATGTCTTCCTAGATGGACACATATGTAATATTTCTTAGAATAGTCTTGTATTTAACAATTATATGCTTAGAAAGTGTTTCATCTGCCTTGTAATTTTCTCACAGAACGATTGTTGACTGATTAGATGTATTTATTTTGCTCAATTATGTTTCAACTATGACTTGAATCCTCCTTTCCAAAAACGTATTTTGATATAAAAACTTCTAATTAAGAAAGAATTTTTCTCATTTTGTGAACTTAAAAACACAAATTTATATTAAGGGGAAAGTTATTTTATAACGTGAGGTCACACACACAATTTTTTTTTTTTATTATTATAGGTTCCGCAATAAATCTTTCTAAGTGATTTAAGATGTTTCGTTGTGATCTCACTAGCAAGTTTAACTTAATTTGGAAATGTATTTACGAGCTTTATGTGTTTCATTACATTTAAAATGAAAGAAAATTAGATTTTTCTGTTTCTTTAATTATATCAAATGTGATTAAACTTACGAATTAGGAATTTAATATAAAATCTGTTCTTTCTCTAATAAAAATGATAAAAAAAATATTTAGTTAAGTTAAAAAATATTTAGTTAACACTAATATTTTCATTAAGTAAATAAATATCTATAACTTGCCACGAATATAGTATATTTCCTTTTATTATCAAATTGCAGTTTCATTAAATTTTGAAGACCATATATGTAAGACATTCATGTGGGAGAATCAGATTTATTTCTCTATTGAAATAAATTGTAATTGGTTGCTTTTGTTGGCTTCCAATGTTATTTCTTATAACACCCGCCCAACAAGAATTTTTCACTTTTTTGGCACTACAAGAGACAGAACTGGTATCCTTTTTATGCAGTGAGACATCTAGTGGGCATGTTAAAGGATCTCTAAAGTTATTAGGTTCTCAAAATTTGGTAGCAGGGACCAAGCCGAAATCCACAAACATGGGTTGTCACCAAAGATGCATCCTTTTACGTGGAAGACATTGCGATCATGGCCTATTTGGCATGCCCCAGCAATCGTTAGTGAATATGATGAATCTTCGTCTGGGTCGGTGTAAACTCGTAACTTCCCGGTAACGACAACTCCTCAAAATACCGCAGCCTCTTTTTTTTTTTTTTTTTTTTTTTTTTTTTTTATATATATATATATATATAATATATATAACCCGCATTATAAGGACTTGCGCGTATAACATTCTCGTAATCACATTTATGCCAAAACTATCAAGCCATGCTCACTGTGCCTTAAGGTTAGGACATTAAGCATTAAAACGAAAGGTTTCTGTTCTATCCCAGCCTTTATTGAAAAAGAAAAGATGCATTCTGCATGTATGTTTTTTGGAGTAAATATAGTTTTCCTTGTTTTCTCTCTTGTTATAGATGAATACTTCCCACTATCTGTGAATAAGAACCATACTTAATGGGCATTAAAATGCTTTACAAATGGCTTACGTGTTAGCGGTGTCAAAAATGTCGAATTTGAAATGTTTGTACAGCGCTTCCCGCTTGCAATATTCAAATTCAATGCATAATCCTTATCTAGAACAAAAAGACACTATTATCATTCTATAATGTTCTGCAAAATTTACACGCGTCACAACCTATGCAATCTATATTTATTCAATTTAGAATACTTTTAAAGGTGACAAAGAGATGATTGATTTCATCAATTTTATCTTGAATTTGAGTTTTGTCTTTAGTTTTGAAAAAAATAAAAATAAAATCAATAACAAATTTTAATGATATAGTTGTTCAAATTTGTTTTGAAGAATATATTTCTTTAATTTCTATAACATTTTTATCCAAACTGAAAGGTCATTTGCTTCAAATTTATTTAATTGAATTGCAAAATTTAATAATGTCAACTACAAATTTTATATTTACATACAACTAAAATTATACACTCTTTTAAATATAAAACTAAAAGGAAAACAGATTGCAATCTAAAAATAATTAAAATGCTGAAAAATATATGAGTTAATCAAAACAGAGTAGTTAAATCTTTTAATAATACTCTTTGCTTGTGAAATCATAAATGGTACGTATGAAGGTCTTTGTCTATAACAACTTTGTTCGATTTCAAATAAGAAGTATTGCCTCATTCCAGATAACTTTCTAGATTTGGGTGGTAGAAAACTATTCTCTTTCCAATAAACTCGCTTAGGGTATTCCATCTTTTAGTACAGGTAGTTTTGTTACGATGGACTAACTGGAAGGAGGTATTTTTTTCATCCATGTATTGTTGAGATAAAGCAATTCGTTCCTTTGAACACTCGTGTGCATCAGCTAAGGGATAAGATAACTTGAAACAGTGAGATCTCTGACACTTTTCATCGTCGCTTGCCGTGAAGTTTGAAGGTTTCTTCTTCTTCAATTGAGAGTCCTTCGAGAGTATTTTGAAATGAATCCCTGACCCACTTGTAACTTGATATCAGTTTGTCGTCAGCAAGAAAGTACTTTTTAAAATTCTTTGCTAGCATTGCTAAATGATTTTCAAAGATTACAAAAACAACTTCTGCATGTTGTTCTTCAGCCTTGTAAGTTTTAATACAATCACTCAAATTTGCAAACATTGTTAAGTTTTCTTGCTTTAAATTTCTGTTCCACAATTCTAATTTCCTACAAAAAGCATTAACTTTATCACTCGTATCCAATATATGTGTATTTGCTCCTTGCAGTTGAAGATTCAAGTTATTTAATTTCTCGAATATGTTGACCACACACATGTAGCTCAATTTCATCATAAATAAACTATCGCGAAAATTCTCAGCTTCCGGTCTGTTTTCCTCTTCTAGAAAAACGTTGATTTCTTTTAATTCATAAACACGTTGCAAAAACTTCCCTCGTGATAACCATCTTGCCTCGCAATAAAATAATAGCGCTGAATGTATTGCACCCATGTCTTTACAATGTGCGGAAAAGATTCGTGATTTCAGGGGTCTCATTTTTATATTATTTACTACTGTTACAACCGTAGTTAACACAATATTCAAATCATGACTCGTTTTTTTGGAAGCCAAAACTTCTTTGTGGATCTTGCAATGTGTCCAGATGCACTGTGACGATTTTTGCTTTACAAGTGCTTGAATACTTTTGAATCTTCCGGACATAGAATGAGCACCATCGGTGCATATTCCGACGCAATGTTTCCATTCTATGTTTGCCTCGTTCATAAAATCATTTAAGATAGCAAATAATGCGAGTGCTGTTGCTTTGAGTTGCATTGGTTTGCAGAAAAGTAATTCTTCTACTACCGACAAATCATTACAAAAATAGGCAATGAAATGAGCATCGTTATTACTATCTCTTGCCACATCGAGTTGTATTGAAAACAATTTGTCACGCAACTTCGACAAAAACTGACACTCTACATCTTCAGCTATATCAGAAATTTGACAGGCAACAGTATCATTTGAAAGAGGTATGGACTGCAATTGATTCGCAAAATTATCTCCAAACATAAGTTCTTCAATATCGATTGCGGCTGGCAAAGTAAGCTCTTCACCAATGGTGTGAGGCTTTTTACATCTGGCTATTTTATATGAAACTTTGCAAGAGGCAATTAAATCATTTTCATTCACAAAGTTTTTTTTTAAGCAATGATTTTTGCCTTTCATATGATTTTAATTTTAATTCGAAAAATTTTCTGGGTTTGTTTACGTATTCACTATGAAGCGTTTCCAAATGTCTTTTAAATTTATTAGGTTTTATGCTGTCTGCTGCCAACATTTTTGAGCAAATGGTACACAGGGACCTTTCTTCTTCATCTACTTCAGTACTAGTGAACCCAAAATTTAAGTATTCTTGAGAATATTTTCTTGATTTTATTTTCGGAACCACGCTCGTCTGTGTACTTGTTGATGTTTGTCTATCGTCTAATGCTCACTTACGCCCGCTTACAAATTTATCCTTGTTTATACATAAGTCTGCTGTCGTGAATATTTATTACGGTAAATTTCAATTACACGAAAATATCTATAACATACACAGCCGGCCAACTTGTCTAGTTGTCAGCATGCCTGACTACGGATAGAAAGTTCCTGGGTTTGAATCCCAGTTTAGGCATGGATGTACTTTCTCTCTCTCAATCCTGTCTTTGTCCTTTCCTTGTGTGTGTGTGAATGAAGTATGAATGATGCCTACCCTATAAACGGGTCTCTATGGCATGTGTGAGGTTGCGATGGTGGCCCAACCCCTGTGGTGTACACGGGGCAACGCCTCGGTGGCTAAGAGGTCGCTGTTTCTGGCCGGTTCCTTGGGTAACAAGAAACAATAGATTAATAGACTATGTTGCAGTTGTAACTGTCTAAAATCTGCCATTGGAAAAAAAGTATATATATAACATACACATTCAAAACAGATTCAATAGCGATAGAAGTATCGACTCGAATGAGATTGTCTGAAATTCAAACTGGCATCATAGAACTTTCTCCTTCTCCCTAAGAGAAAACATTTGTTCACATCTGCGCACGCTCCTAACTTAACTTTTAAGCTGACCAGACAAATCGAAACTTCTCGCGAAATCGTGAGAATGCACGATATGGCGGGACGCAAGAGCAATAAAAAGGCTTGTAATAAGATAATAAGAATTCGGCAATAATAAGATTCTTGTTTTTACAATGCTGAGGATCAGTGTTGCAAAATGTCTATAAGTTTCCGTATTCTTGGTAATTTTTAAAGTTTAAAATTAAGGTTGTAATGCAGGTTTAGATCCAAAATACTCAAAATACATTATTATTGTATACATTTTATTGTATGTGGTGAGGATTGGAGGGAGGACACGATGAAAATTATGATTGAAAATTGGGCCGTGAATACTAAAAGGTTGAGTAACACTGTTCTAAAGAATCAAAAGGAAGATTTTATTATTTGGAAGTGTTTGATATGCATTATATTCTATGACATGTATCTGAAATAATAATTTATTTCTATGGTATTGTGCTGAGGAAGTATTTAGTTCAGATAATTTTTATTAATAACGATACCTATATTTTTAATACTTTTTAAAATTTTCAAATCTATTAGGAGAAACAATTTTTTCAACAAGCAACATTTTCTTAAATGAAGAAAAAAATTGATGTGAAATGAACAGCAATCTAATTATTGGTGATAAGATAATTGGATCCTTGAATACTCGAGTGTGTGGAATTTTTATTAAGAGCAACTAGCAGTAAAACTCTGTTAAAAGAGCTTTTTATTGGTTTCGATTTTCCAAATCTATCTAAAAAACTGTTAAAAGCACATTCGAATAAAATTATCGGGTTACAGGAAAGCATTTATATTGTTCACTAAGTATTATTTTTACTTTTATAGAATCATTAAAATTATAACTATAACTTATACAGAAGATTTATTAAATGTAATTTTAATGAAGTATAGTTTTTATAATTAAACTTGTGTGTGCTGTCTCTTTCACAAGATGTTGTTTGAGTAAAATTATTTTAATAGTCTATTGTCAACTTCATTCCTTTCATTTCTAGAGACATGAATAAAGCAAAAGGGAATTTTTACTTTATTTTTTTGATTGAGTATATTTTTTATGTTTACAACTAGTTATTATATTTTACAACTGAAAGCAGAAAGAAAATCTATTTATTTCATAATAATTTTATTCAAAGGCAAATTAGATAAGGTTTTTTCTTGTCATTTGGTTTTCTGCTTAAAGCAACAATTATTAAATACTTTATAATTTTCATTCGTACAATTTTTAAAATTAAAAATTTCCTTTACCCTACACTATAGCGTTACCCTACACTATAGCGTTTTTAGTTACTCTCATAAATATTTTTTCATGATATATGGTCAATTTATGTACAACTCATCAACCTTTTGTTAATATAAAAAAATTTTTATCTAAAAATTTTAAAAGAATAAAACTGAAATTAAATATTTCTATAACACGCTACATTTTCAGCACTATGATCTATGGTACTCATATTGATAATTTAAAAAAAATTAAACATAAAATATTGAAGAAGAAGGGATATACATTATCTCAGTTTCTTTTCGATAGAGAATGTGTTGAAATTGGCTTCAAATGTGAATAAAATATTATTTCTTTGCAAAGCAAATTCAATTGGGCATAATGGATCTGAGCTTAGTTGAGTTGTCTCTTTTTACATTCATGTAAAATTTGTCACAATTAATTTCATTATTTAAAAAAATCTGACCTATGCAGAACTTTTCTTTGAAGATCTTACCATTATTATGTTGCAAATGGAGTTCTTACTTTCTTTTATGTGTTCAAATAATTTTTGTCAGTACGCCAATACAAAAATATGATTCATTTCATTACAAAACAGCTACTATTTATTCATTTTTTAAGTAAGAGTACTGAACATAAATCATTTCAATCTAGATCTCTTTTTAAAATTTCCCTTTTGGCTCAGTTACACTATTTTTGTAATTTTATAATACTGATACACAGAACTTTTCAATTTGTTTTATTTAATTATATATAATTTAAATTTTTCCACATGAGTTATTAATAATAATAATTAATGTAATTCGTGACTACTAGCTTTACCTAGGAATATTTCTAAAAATAGTTTAAGAGTCTGGAGGGGGAATAAGCTCGTGACAACTATCTACATCTATAACTCCATTTCTGAGAATATTCCTCTTTTGAAACCATTTGGCAAGTATACATTTTTTCCTATTTAAAATTAAAAATTCTTTAATTTTATGTCGATATAATTACATTTAAATTCTTTTGCAACACTTTCTGATTCTATTATATGTACATAGCAATTTTAAAACAGATAAGGAACCACTGCTTTAAACTTCTTCTTCTGTTGACATGACAGCCTCTGATGAGCGAAGACCTTCCCAAGAATTTTTTCCATTCTCATCTGTTTTTGCAACTGATTTTTAATTTCTCTTAGAATCTTAAAATCCTACTCTACACTCTCTCAACCTAGGCATACTCATTTTTTAATTCATAAAGGTTTATGATTGAAAATTTTAAATGTTAATGATAAAGAGTCCATTCTGCCTATATGGTTAGCAAATTTCATACGACTTATGTTAATAAATTTGACGATATTAAACTAAGCCCTTATTTATGTAAAATATTAGTTATTCAAAATGACTCAAACTAATATATGTCTGATGTCTTAAATAATAATTATCTTTGATAAAAATAACTCTTAACTATTTCTAAATATAAGAAATATAATATCATATCCAAAGCTTTCTATACTTTCAAAGGAGTGGCCATTCGTATACTTAAAAAATAAATTCGAAAATTAACAGAAACAAATGCAAATCGAATAAAACAGTCTAAAATTTTGCCTATTATTTCTCATTTTTACAATCTTTTTCTTATTTATTTTTCTTCTTATGCACGTGTTAAGACATTTTTTTTATTACTAAGCATATGATAATTTGTGTAGGTTATCGTTGTTGCTGTTTTAAAAGTCAAAGAGATATCGACAAGAATGATGATACATTAATCTTTTATCTTAAATTCATACAAGGATGGGCATTTTCACAGAATGATTTTATCTTCTAGAAATTATTGAGAGTCAAAATGGTCGGGAAAATTGATTCGGTTTATCTTCGAGCGAACCAAACTCATTGGAATGAAACAGTACAATTTCGGATCAAGATGACCACTCTTCAGGTCTTAGGTCTCCTTTTCTTCGCCGTAAGTGAGTCATTTGAATTTCCTGAAAACTCATTATATACCACTGAAATTAATCTTACCCAAAGAAATGTTTTTCATTTCATTAAATCTTCTTATGTGAGTCGTAAAAAAAAGTATATTTTATAATCCTTTTTTAAAATTCATTCAATTGGTTTCGTGTATTTTGAAAAGAATCAAAATATTTAATTAAGGAAAATAGCGTTATTTATACGAAAAGGTTGCTTTAACAATAAACAATATAAAGGCTAAAATGAATATATATATATATATATATATATATATATATATATATATATATATATATATACATATATATGTGTATATATATATATACATATATATGTATATATATATATAAATGTATATGTATATATATATATAAAAATGTATATGTATATATATATATGTGTGTATATGTATATGTATATGAAAAATTATTATTTTTCGTTGTTTTAGCAATTCTTTTCCCAATGAATTAAGAAATGACTGTGCTTAATTGAACAGATTTTTGGTTCACTTGTCAGTGATTGTGAAAAACATTATCGAGCAATAAATTTTCTAAAATATCGATATTTCATTAAACATTTACTTGATGTATTGAACTTGAAGATTAAAATATATGTAGTGCAATTAAAATTAATAATTCCAAGATTATTATATTTATAATATTACCTTTAATGTCCAAGTTTATCAAATTTAGCTCAATTATTTGAAATATCTTCGCTTTAATTTATGACTTATTTTAATACTCTATTGCAATTTTGTTTTATTTTACAAATGAAAGGGATAATAATATTTATTCATATTATTATTTTTTACAAACTTAAATTTTGAATCAATATTTATATACTTCTATATTAATTGAAAAAAATGGGGGCATACAAAAAGAAGAATCCATCTATTAATTATTAACATAATTATCGCTCTCAAATTTGTTAAATAATTTATTTTTAATATTTTATCTTATAATTATTTCTCTATTAAGTTTATTTTAACTATTTCTTTTTTATCTTAATTTGAAAAAGCAAAATATATTTTTGTCAGCAAAATTATAATTCAAAATTTTTTATAATTTTTTTTAAATTTAGTTTTAAATTTCAAATATTTTTAATTTATTATATTTTAATATTTTTTAATTTCAAATATTTTTATTTCTCATAAGGAATAGGAGTTTCAAAGTGTAGTTATAAATACACCCATTAAATTATTACTTAATTTTATTGATTGCATCTTGTTTCCTTTTAAATTATTTTCATGCACAGCAGGCTTTTATCATTGTTAACAATTGAATTAAAACCATTTTAACTGAAGCATTTATATAAGCTTCTCTATTAGTACATTAATTATTTTCACAAAATTTTGTTTTAGTTACAGTTGAAGCAAACATTTTGTTAAATTCTGAAGTAGACTTTTTACACAATAGAAATCCTTGAATACTAACAAACTTTTTCCTAACAAAAAACCCCTTAAAATATTCTGACATATCATTTCACAATGAGTGAAATAATTTTTGCATGAATATTAAATATCGTTAAATGACGCAAATGAGCATTCCCTTTCGATGCGTTAAAACGCAAATCGATTTTAAGTAAGTTTCTAATGTTCCCTTGCGTTCTGTTGCCTGTAAATCCTCTATTTCTGTCTTTCATGGCAATCTATCACCGCAGAGCTTTAAACCCCATTTAAATGAAGAGGAAGATTCTTGTGCTATCCTTTTATTTTCAAATGAACTTCTTTTTACTTTTTGAATATTTTATTTTGCATTCTTTAAACTTCAAATAACTCTTAATTTTTCCATATTTGAAATTCATTCTGTAGTTTCTGTATATAAGCTATACATATTTCCTTTTAGATCCAAGTTAAGTCGAGAAATAACGTATTAAATCTTAAGGGACATAAAATGATCTTTGACCGACAAAAAAACAAAACCGAGTTTTTATTCTATAGAATATTTCTTAACAATTTTTCAATAGGCAGATTAATGAAGGTTAATAACCAAAAAAAGACTAAGAAAACATCTTAAAACTCTTTATTAGCTAATATTAATAAATGAATTTTAAGTGTTATTACACATTCAATTAAAGATACAATTAAATAAGTACAGAACAATATAATAACTGAGCAAATTATGTATGATTATGTATAATGTTAGATATTCTAAAACTGTTAAAGTTAGGCTGTTTAAAATGAGATATGATATGATTTTTAATTCCTTCAAATATTATTTACAGATAAATATTATTTCTTCAGCTCTATTTTAAGCAATTTAATACAGCATGTTTGAATTAAGGAATATTATTAATTTGGTAACTACAATTTCGATTTGAGTTTTAATTGATTCAATAAATTCTAGTAATGCTCTTTCTCTTTAAATGACTTTTCTATGCGTTTTGAAAGTGTCATGTGTTCCCATACATACTTCCAGACCGAAAATATGTACAATATATATTTCTGGTTTCCGTTTGCACAAATTATATATACATGTCTTCGGAATAGAGACTTTTAGTGTTTTTGACCCAGCAAATATTTTTGTTATGAAACATCTATTATTTATAGAGGACCCTAAGAATTATGATGTCTGTTGTGTCATAAGTATGTCAAATCTATATCAGTGTCAAATATGAATATAGAAGTCATCGTTAACAGACAATTACTGTGGGTTAAACCAATCGTTTATTTATGATAGACTCGCTTATGAGGATATGGACATTTCTAACCGGTGTGAAATATGACAGAAAAAAATATTTGAAAAATGACTATTGTGTTTTTGGTAACAAAATTGGAATAAATAGCTTACTTGAAATGAAGTTATTGTTAAGAAATGATAATGCAAATGATCAACGCATCCTTATGAAAATAGAGGGTTTTGAATTAAAATGACTGAATAAAAGATGCAGCAGATTATGAGGATGGAAATGCAAACTATATTTTTATTTATTAATTTTTTCTTTTTAAGCTAAACATAGATCAAATCTTATAGAAATAAAATTTAGCGAAAGAAATTGACATTCATTCTTTCATTCATATCACCATAGGTGCCCATTCACCATTGTCGAATGTCTCATGACATGTAAAATAAAATATTTTCTGTACTTAGTGACAAAAGGATCTTTAACCTAAATAAAACTCGTCTTAAAAAATGCATTACCCAGATGAAAACTTTAGAGTTCCATTTAAGTTAACTTGACATCGAAAATTTTCTTTTGTACTCAAAGTTAAAATCAAAGAAGACATAAAGGATTCTTCTAATAATTACCAAACATCTAAATGAAAAAAAAATCATTAACAATCTGCTAAAAACAAAGAAGCATTCTATGCGAGAGTACTAAGATCAAACAATTCAAATACTGAGAATAATACAAGTATTCTCAGCAGTATTTAAATGTAAAATTAAAAAATATTATTATTGATAAAAATGTCACTCATAAAATATAATAAATATATTAAAAAATTTATCATTTTAAATGTATAAGAATGATTATTTTATTTGACAAAAAGGAAGATTATTTTTCTATATTCTTCATATTTTTAACGATAACAAGTACTGTAGATAAATGTTTTTTTAATAATTGTTACGCTATGTCGAAATAACCAAAAATGATATTCAATCCCGTATAACGAAAACATTCTAATTATATTTACAGTAGTCAGTGAATTATATTAAATTGCTAAACAAAATTATTCAAAATCGTTCATTATTCAAGTATCTAATTACCTATTCTTATAAGAATTTTCATTTCTAGCTTTTTTAACTGATAAGTTTTATCCGGCGAGCCACTTGCAATTTATTTCTCCATTTATATCTCATACTCTTTTGCGGAAGTAAATTTGATCAATTGAGGAAAGGAAGTTTTTTTATTCTCTTTCCTGAATGGTATGATTCCCCTTATTATGGTAATGAATACTTCTGATGTTCAAGAAGGAATACAGAATTACTTACAGATATGCTTTGTTTTATCTTCTAAATGTAAAGTTTTGAAAGATTGACCTTAAATTATAAGATTGACTCCACCATTCAAATTAAAAAGTACAAGAATGAACTAACTTCAGGCGCTTTGAAATTTTAAGCTGTTTCATATTGGCATCAATAAACATTTTCTAGCAACTTGATCTTTACAAAATTAGATAATTAAATTTTTAAATCACCAATTATCAACACTACGTTTTTTAAAAGATAAATAGAAAATTAAATTTTTGTGCCTCAATATATTATTATTACAGATTTTATACAAATCATGTTTTTCAATTCAGCGGAAGAAATTTTGTCTAATGTTATACCGACCTTTTAAAAGATTGATGAAGAATACACACCCAATCCGAAATTGCAGTGAGTAACCACAGTCACTTCATGACGGGTTCCCGAACTAAATCCTCTCTTCTCTCTGGAATCCTGCAGTGCTTTAAGTCCTTAGAGCTTAGGGTGGTCGGGAAGGGATAAAAAGCCCGTTTCTCAGATACACCGTCTTTCGAAAGCTTTCAATCAAACCAGTGATTTTCAGGTGACATTTTCCCTAAATCCGATATTGTCAGTTTGTGGGAGGTATAAATAAGTAAATTTTTTAAAACTAGAGTGTAAAAAGAATCTATTTTCTGGTCCCTTTAGGGCTTTAGGAAAACCTGTCATTCTCCATCTAAGCTTCTGAAAAAGACATCTCTGCGTAGAGAACAAAGAGATAACCGGGAAAGAGTGTTCATCTTTTTTTACCATTTCCGGTACCTTTTTTTTCTAGAAAAGCAGTTTTTGTTGCTGTCAAGTATTTTCAACATGTAAAATCACGGAATTTCCCAAAATAAATTTCCTTAAAAAATGTGTACTTAATTTTTTTAATGGATTTATGAAATAATGAATATTTTTGTCAGATTTTGTGTGCCCAATTTCAGCTACGATATTTTCTAAAGCTTAGAATGCAGCTTAAGACTATGAGCAAAGGAATAATAAAATTTAGTTTATTATTTGTGTATAAACATAGAAATTTAGCTTTTTAATTTTTTATTTTTCAGAAATATCATATATGTTACTTAACAATCAATTTGTTTCCTAATTTAAAATGCGAGTGTATAGATATGTGTAACATTTCAATTAGATATTAAAGCAATGAATTCATTTCATGTCATTTTTTGAATGAATGGTATGCAAATTAAGCTAATTATTTATTATTTATTAATATTTCATGAAAATTTTATCAATTTTTATTGAACTTAAGCAGAGATAGGTTATAACTGCACAATTTACATGTTTTCACAAAATACTGTGTTTAATTTGGCAAGTTCTTACGAAAACGATGTTTATCAATTAAAGTAATAATGAATTTTGTTTAGGGTTACATTGTAAGGTTTATATAATTTAAATAAGAACTTTTTGTCTAAACTGTTCGTTGAATTCTGATGTGAAACTTGAGATTTATTATAACATTAAAGAAACGATCATTTTAAAACATTAAAATCAATAAGATGATAAGGAATATAATGACGATGAAAACTAAGGGATGAAAAAGAGTATCCTTTACTTCTCGTTTAAACATGTGTATAATAATAATTACAGCTGAATACACCCACTTCGCTGCGTTCCGTTTCATAAAATTTCACCAATTTTTCACTGTAATTTTATTGTAATTTAAAGTTAAATTTTATTTAACTTAAACATTAGGCTGGAAATAGTGTTCACTCTGCCTTTCTTTGGAAACTAACTCAAAATATATTGATTTTAGTTTCGAGATTCATTGCATGTTAGATGATATTAAAAATTATGTATGCATTTTTGAATTTTTTATAGCTCACCAAGCGTGTGTTTTAAATATATATAGACAAAAATGAAGGTAATTGAAATAATAATTTAAGTGATGAAAGAACAACTATATATATATATATATATGTATTTATATATACATATATATATATATATATATTTCTGTTTAAACCAACATAATTATACGATGCTAGTCCATACTTTTAATAACTTTTTCATTGTTTTTTTTTCATTTTTTTTATTATATTCATCTTATATTTTTAACTTCTTTAGCCACTTCACAACCATGAATTAAAAACAGATCAAATGAGGTGCATGACACTTAAAAAAAACTTCTTTAGCAACGAAGTTATTAAATACTGAAATCGGAACATTTTTCATGCTTGCTCCAATGCATTCTCGAGCAATGATGCTTTGGTAGAAATAAAAACAAATTTGTTATAGAGAGCAAAAAAAAATTTCTTTTTTAAATTTAAAAAAATTAAAAAAGCAAATATAGTTACTAAAAAAAATTACACTGAGGGAATATAGAAATAAAATGATCCACTTCTATAAATATTTTTTTTTCTAATTTCAGTAGTAAGATGTGTAGATGAGAAAGGAAATTTTTAAATCAGGAAAAAATCCCCACGCTTCTTTTTTGAAGCGGTAAGAATTCCGGAGTAAAGTGTTGCGTTGGGTTAAATTAATTACATTACAGTGTAAGCAGCTTTATAGGATGTTCAAATCAGCATTGTTTATGTTTTTAATTAATTGCAAACATGTTTCGTACTTTTCATTTTAAATTAGCTGTATTGACCGACTTCCTATAATTAGTTTCATTCCTTTCCATGCCGTCGTTTTCAAGTCTAACCCTAACAAAATTTCACGGTATTAATAGGATAAGGATTTTATTTATATGAATGGAAAATATTTCTATATTATTTTAAAATTTTTCAAGAGATAGTCTATCAAAATAATACTTTAATAACTTCATTACCCATTTTTTCAATACTATTATTAATTTGGAACAAATACTTTTATGTAATTTTTAAATAGAAGTGTATACAGTGATATTTTTTTGAATTTTCTAAAATAATTTTTACACGTTACTCTTGAAATTTATACTTACTCAAATCTTCCTCGTGATTCCTGAAAATTATAAAATAATTTTATCAAATAACTCTTACTCTCGAATTTTATAATGTATTTCTTATAAAATAATCATTATTTAATCAACGTTTTCTCACAATTCTAAAACATTTCCTTCGCAATCATTGAGTTAACTCATTATACTAACTTATAATATTCGTTTAACTATTCTAATAAATTAATAAACATCTTGTCAAATAATTTTCTCAAACTATTATTATATAATTATCAAAAGTCAATTATTAATTAATTATAGAAATTATACTGAGGAATACTTTTTCCAATATCACTTAATTTTTGACATTCTTATGGAAAATCTTAGCATTTATTGCAGAAATCCATAGAGAAGAGAATAATCATGTTTACATTTATAATATTGTTTCTTTGTTTACGAAAATATAAAAATAGTATTAAAGATTTTCAAAAATGAGTTTATGTAAAATATTTCTTTACAGAAAAAAACTCGATGTACACCTTAATAATCCACAGAAGCATAAATCATATGAATCACAATAATTTAAATGATATAATTTTTTTCAGATGTTTTCCTACATTCGCTTGATATCGAATCACTTTCTACATTTTACTACTGAATTCACGCTTATAGCGATCTATAATTTTCAAGAAAACGGTCAGAAAATTCCCAATCTTTCTAGTCAAGAATATTTGAATAGTGCTGACATCTAGTATAAAATAAACTAACTATATCCATCTACACTAAAATGTTTATCACTGCCCTTTGGTGTGTAAAATAAAGAAAAATACTTTCCTGGAGTAAAAAAATCTCCTTATCTTTTTTGTGCACTACTTTCGAACACGTTTGCCAGAAAATATCACGAGCATGAGAAATATGCTCTGAAATCTTACCCCCCTTCATTTTGACGGGAATGGAAAAGAATGGCTTAAGCAGAAATACCTACATCAACAAAATGTGGGCACTGAGAGCTAAATTAGATTACAATTAATTTTAATTATATTTTTTGTGAAAATTATAAATCGTTTTTACTACTTTAATTTGAATCTGTGTTCCATTTCTTGAGGTATTATTTTTCTTTAGGTCTTTTCAGCGACTCATGCAGGTGATATGAGACGACCCATCTGGAACGTCGCCCACATGGTCAATTCTCTCTGGCAAGTTGATTACTATCTCGATAAAGGGGCTAATAGTCTGGAAATTGATGTGACTTTTGACTGGAAAGGGAACGCACAGTTTACATTCCATGGAGTACCATGCGACTGCTTCAGAACTTGTTTGCAGTACGAAAATATCGACACATTCATCGAATATCTGCGTGTTTTGACTACTCCAGGTAAGAACTCGTTCTACACAAGCGAATGTGAAATTTTTTATGCGATTGATTTAGAGATTAAATGATACGCTATTTATGACACAAGCTAAGTTAAGAATCAAATCTTCATTATTTCCAAACAGTTTTATAAATATAATACATTTTACCATAATGTAAATTAAAAATGCATAATACAAACAAAACATTTTGAACTATTTATGTGTTCCTCTAATCATCTCATTAAGCAATACACAACTTATTTAATAATAGTCATCCACATTAATTTAATTGGCAAACATAAATAATCTGATTTTTATTATTATTATGATGATACATTTAGACCCAGTTTCTTTTTCTAATCTATGTCTCTCTTAATTTTTAAAAAATATTCCCTTTTAACTAAGTACTATCTTACTAAAGTGTAGTAAGGATAAAAAGAACTATTAAGCTAATTATTATGGGTGCAGATGCATCTTTATACAATATATCTGTAAAAATGTATGAGTGCTAGATTTCAGAATTTACTTTTAAGACTCTATAGAAGAGAGTTATTGAAAACGATTCTAATCACTTTTAAATACACAAAAATTCCTATCATTATTTTTTCAAAACTTCAACAAGAAGGCTGCAACTGCTCTGAGGTTTTAGTATATAAAATTCCAGTATTTGAAACGCCCCTCTTGAGATAATTTATACGCCTTAGTTAGAAAATTACGAATTAAAAGTTCGAAACTGCTCATGAAATAAAAGTGTCAGCGCTACGGTCTTTTCCTCTAATTATTATTTTTTATTTTGTTAAATTATTTATAATTTAAAATAAATTTTATATATTTCTTTTAACATGTTTTAAATCAATAGAATAAGGTATTTTCATGGTTCTTTAAATTAAAAAAAAATGGTAATTATGATTTCTTAAAATGTGCGCTTTTCTTTGGGAAACTTAGGAATTTGAGAGATAAGAGTGAGCTGAATTCGGAGTGTGTAGTGTGTAGATTCTCGTGAAAATCTAATAATATTATTTAATTCTGTGGAAATCTATTCAATTTTAATAGAACTTATTTTCAACTTTTAGATTTTATAAAATTCTCGATGTTTTTGATTTTCGCAAACAATTTCAAATAAACTCTTACAGAATCTTTAATCTGATTATAAAATATTTTTATTGAAAGGAAATAAAACGACACTTTTCAATATATTGATTTTCTTTCATTTCTATGAAGGAAAATATGAAATTCTTCGCTGGAATTGTTTTTATTTACTAAAATTTCAACTTTACTTCAGGGGTTGTAAATAGCCAATATTTTGAAGATAGAAAACCCACATAATTTCCAAATTTATATATTTATTCTATATTTTAAAGTGAATGCTGAAAATTGTATTGTTTTACTCTTTGAGCAAAATATATCGATATGTCAAATATTTATTTTCATCGATGATGAATCTCCTGAATATTCAAAATGCCTTCATTATGATTTCTTGAAAAATTTACTCTTGAAAGAAAACAGAAAAATGATTAGTTATAAACATGTTGTAGTTCATTAAATAATGAATTTCCTCTTTTTATTCTATAATTTAAAACATATGTGTAATTATTTTAAAATATAAAAATAATTATTATTTGATTCCATATAAAAAGTTACATAAATATTTAGCCTCAATTTAAATTATTAAATAAAATGTACTTGTTAAGAATAACAGTTTTAAAAAATACACAAAATAATCCTTTAGCAGGCTACAAATCTCATAATCATAGTAACATATCATAATCACTCATAATCATAATATACAATGTCTTAATTACAATACTCCAAAGCTTGTACTGGTTGCCATGGGGGCCAAGTGTTCTTCAGGGTTGCTACAGTTCTTCATTGTTTAAAAATGCACGTGTTCACGCACTTGATCTATAGATGTTTCTGTCCATCAAATAGGATAAGATACCAACAACTGTGATTTTTCCTCTAAGTCCTGTTGTGGGAGGAGTGTTCTCGGGTGGAATGGACGAAGAAAATCCGGTGTGCTTACACCTGGAAGGACCACCCTAGTTGTGAAGGACCTTCCATTATACACAGCTTAGCACTGCAGGCAAAATCAGACTTTAATCTTTTGATCCGTCTTGGACCTAGATTTGAAGCTGTATTTTATATCCTTTTTCTTGACATATCGGTTTGAGCTCACGGGTTTTTGAAATTTTTCTAGATGTTGCTGTTGATCAAGTGGGATAAAAAAAATTTTTTTTATCTCACTTGATTACGGTATATGAAAATTAGAATTTAAATTAAAACTTCTTCAGTGTAATTTTTACTAAAACGTAGAATGATATTATAAAGTTATTATATATCTTTCCATTAACTTCCACGCGCGCGTGTAAAAGTTAAATTAGTAATACTAAGAAATCTTAGCAAAAATAGGCAAGTAGACCATTAAAGTAGGCAAGTAGAAAAGGATTAGATTCACTATATTATGTCAGCTATGTATTTTGTATGTTGAGTGAGCTTTAGATCTCTGCTTTTTTCCTGCTAATTTTGAAGAACAGTGGCTAGGATTTTTTTCTATATTACAACTTTCTACCCTGTTCAAGAAATTAGTAGTTTAAAGTTGAATATGTATATAAAAAAAAAGAATGCTCAAATTCTCATTTAACTGATTATCAACTTCACATTTGAAAAATAATTTTTTTCAGAGATGAACTTGTAAATATTTTATCTTTCAGGTGATCCTAACTTCCGGGAAAATTTCGTACTTTTGTTCTTTGATTTGAAAGTCAATGGGTTGAATCCCCCAGCTTTGACTCATGCTGGAGAAAATTTGGCAACAAAATTACTTGATCTCTATTGGAAAAGAGGTTAGTAGTTCCTCTCTTTAACTTAGTTTAGATGGTTACTAAATGAATGTTTTTAGATAGAAAGATAGACTTATTTATAAAGTTCTTTCCATTCCGGTATTTGCCGTAATATATTTAATAAAGCATTCTTCACTATCAGCAAAATTATTATACTTTTTGCAATTGCTTAGTTTTTCATTTTATTAACACTAAAGTTTTATTCAGCATATTTAAGAAGTTTAAGTTTCTCTGTACAAATGTAAACATCACTGCTGAAGTTGATAATTAAATTCTAAATTAGATGTGTATAAAAATACAAAAATGCTAATCATTCATCTACGAATGCTTTTAAATTTATTTACAAATGTTATTCTGTTTTACACTGTTTATTTGAAAGAAAACAATTATTTTTTTAAATCTTGAGTGAAGTAACTTTAGTCTTAAATTAGGTGTGATAGTAATGAAAATAGATACAAAAAAGTCTCAAGTTAAAATTTAATCCAAGTGATAACGATAAAAAAAATACAAATTCCAAACCATACTGAAAAAGGGATCAGTATGCTACAAGAATGATCCTTCCAGCAATAATCAATAAAGCGTTATATTGCTGTGGTATTTTCCTAGTTACAGTTCATTGAGTAGTGGTACTTAATACATTAGAATTCAATAAACTTTAATGATTCTCTATGCTACATGTATGATCTTATTGACATCCATGCGTGGAGAAGCTGAAGAGTGTAATTATTTATTTATTTTTTTATTGTTAATAGTCAGAGATGCCCATATATAACAGAAGCTTGTACAAATTTGTTAACAAAAAATATTAAATTATTCTAGAGTTTTTAAGGTAAAATTTCGGAAATTCAATTCAAAGTTTTTGACTTTCACTCACACACATACATTGAAAAGGAGTAAGAGATAAAAGAGGAGACTCATAAAAGAAAAGTCAAAATGAAAATAAATCCAATACCTAAGTCTCTAAAATGAAAGTTAATTTCCTTTACTAATTCATGATTAATTTGGTATTCGCTTCTTATCTACAAATTTACATTTTATAAAAATTATTTTGTAACATTTAAAACACTAAAACTTAGTTCGTTGAGTGAAATCTGCAAATAAAATGAGCTAAATCGGATTGCATCAAAAATTGCACTAACAGCAAAGATATTGTGTGTGTGACTTGTGTTCTTAGGAAATTTTTAACAAATTAAAAAGTAAAACGTAGAAAAAAAATTTTTTTAACAAAAATTTCACATTTTAAACAAAAGTACAAGAATAGGTATAGGAAATTCTAAGCAAAAGTATAGGATCCTAACAGTATAGGAATAATGACAATAGTGTTTGTGCTGTAAATTATTAACAACAGAATGTCTCGTAGGGACTGCTTATGACATGAGATCGATACGCCTCAACACTGTATAATGGCTTTATACAATGATGACACATAAGAGAATTTAATTCTGAGCATATATTTTGTTAATAATAAAGTTCGTTAGAATAGTAAACTAACATCACTGTAGAAGTGTACAAATGACTTGCAACTATCTGAAGTGAAACCCTTAAATAATTATTAAATACACAAATTATGGACAAAATTTAAAAAATAGTTCTAAAAATCAACAATGATGATTACTGTATTATTCGAAAATGGCAGGATTAGAAATTCATGGAAAGAATTTAAGTTCCTAACAAATGTATTCAAAAGATATTCTCTATATTCTTCATGGTTGATTTATAAGTAGGTATAAAACGTTTATTGTACATATTACGTTTAAAAACATATTTTAAAGTGCTTGTAGCTATTATAATTTCAAATTAAAAATATTCTTTTATAAATATTTTTCCGTCATTGAACGATGTCCCATGCATGCAAAAGAATGCTTAATTTACTCAAAATTTAAATATGTTTTTTTTTTTTTTAAGAAAATATGTTAAACTGTTGAATAAATGAAATTACTGAATGTAATAATGAAACATTATCAACTACAACATTTGAAATCTCTGAATAAAATATTATAAATTTAATTTTAGGGAAATCAGGAGCTAGAGCATATATTTTAATATCGATGCCATCTGTAAACCAAATGGAAGTAGTTCGAAGCTTTAAAAAAACTCTAGAAGCAGCAGATCCCAATTTTTACAATGATAAAATAGGTAAGTTTTTGCTAAATTTTCTTGATATAAGTCATTTCTGTAATTTTTAACGATAAATTCAAATTTTCAAAGAATAAATGATAATACGCTTTAAACGTTACACATTATACACATTAAAAAAGATGTAAATTATAATGTTGATGATTCTGACTTATGATCAACATTATAATTTATATCATTGAATACTATAACTGAAATATTTGTTTCAGGATTAAAAACATCTCAGAGCTATAAGAATAATTATGAGGAATCTGCTACGAAATTCTGGAAAATTTTATTACTAAGTCTTACAAAATTTTGTTCAGAGATTGCCTGTAAAATATCTTAATGACATTGCATGAGCTTTAAAATTTTGTAACTATGAATTTGTATTAATCACTATTAAGAAATTATCTGATAAGTCTTTAAAAATAATTTTACTGAAATATGAGTATATGCGAGCATTAAACTAATAAATAAGCAATCAAAATTTCTAAATATCATTTTAATTAAAATGAAGTTTTTATCGCTTTTCTATAATATGATTGGTGACCAATATTGCATAAAAAATAATCCAGAAAATGGTATCACTAAGTAATCTATGAAAATAAGCAAACCAACAGGAATTTTTCTACTTCAAGTTACCTTAATAAATTTATTTTTTTTAAATGTTGCATATCCTTCAATATGTCCAGAAACACTTATGGCAGTAATAATTAGTTTATTGTAGGTATAAAATTTGCAAAACTGATAAAAGCATATGATTTTATTAGGAAAAAAAAATCATTTTGCCTTACAAACAAAAATCTACTTGTTTCCCTTTGGAACACAGGAAATATTTGATGTATGAAACAATGTTTTTGTTTATAGAATCTCTCCGTTACTTTAAATTATCTCATACCGTTATTCTTCGGATTTTTGTAATTATTATCCTTCATCTTATGATACCATCTGCTGAAGAAAAATGTGTTCTTTTCTCACGGAAAATACAGATCTAACTCTATGACTCCACTAACTGCTCTTTGGAAAAAACAGCACTATGTTTTTGACATTTGTTACTTCGGAAACGTTTTTATTTTACCTTTTTTATAAAAGAACATCAGTAATAATCAATAACAAATTTTTTTCCCTTCTTGCTACTATAAGTTGGTCTCAAATTTTAATTTCGAAGCGAATAAATTTTAATATCACATTATACCAACGCATCATTTACTTTTGTTTTAGTTCAAGTAATTCCTTTTAAGGAACAGAATGTTTCACGATCAATTCTAATATTTCCATAACTACTGTAAATGCATGCGTGGTGTCATGCTTTAACATACCAGTATGAATGTTGTAAAATAATTTTATGTTTACTCAATCAAATAGATAACTACTAAAAAAATTCATTCATTGTGACTTTCTAATGTCTTATTTTGTAGCTTATAAACTACTCTTTTCTCCTTAATTAGGATTCGATTTCTCAGGGAATGAAGATTTAGAGGTCATCCACTCAGCTTTAAGTTCTGCAAAGGTATCTGATCAAATCTGGCAAGGAGATGGTATTACCAATTGTCTTCCTCGGGGCACTAGGCGGCTTTTAGATGCTATTTTTAAAAGAGATCAAACTGAAACCAAATACGTCGACAAGGTCTACTGGTGGACTGTGGATAAAATGTCGACAATGCGAAGAACACTTAGGTGACTATTATTACAGAACCAAATAAAATCTTTAGATTATATCATTGTAAATGCTTTTAATTTGCAATATTTGTTTTTCCATAATAACAATGAATATATTGATATTCAGTTTCAAACATGGTATTGTATAGTTACATCATATTCTCAAAGCAACTTTACATACAACGTGAATAATTTAGATTAAGCAATATTCTCAAATAGTTTAATCAGCTAGTATTAGGCATCGAAATTACAGCTGCAGTAAAAGCTGTCATTGACGCAGCTGTCAAATACAAGGTTAACAACACAGCTGCGAAATGAAACTAGAATTTGACAAATTAATCAGTGTAATATTTTCCTTTCAAAAGCATTGTGTAATTCAAAAAAATATTTTTGTAACTATTTTAAGACATAATAATAAACTTTATTAACTAATTTTATGTTTACATTCATAAATGTGCATGTTTTTCATATATGCTTGAAAAATATGTGAATTATATGAAAGTTAGCTATGAAAAATACATATTTCATATATTTATAAAAAAATACACCCTTTATAGTTTTATAGATATTTACTTTAAAAGTACTTCTCTTTAAGATATATATCTAAGAACTGAACAGAAATATTTATAAATTTTTTTTTTTTTTTTTTTTTTTTTTTGTCTTTTACTTAGCTTTTATTTTCGTAAGTTTATCAATTGCAGTAACTTTTAATTTCAATATTTTGCTTTTGTCACAAGCATAAATTATAAAATTAAGAAGGATATATAAAACTATTATAATTTTTAAACATGTTAATATACTTGATAACAAAATAATCTTTTTTTTTCATCCATAATAGTTTCATTTTTATAATTAATTATTAGTTTTTATTTAAGCATAAATGTTTCTCAATTATTTTAATACATATTGCTACAAAGTATATTTAAAATATACAACAATTTAGAAATGCTTTTTATGTGAAACTTGAAATAAAAATTGCGAGCCATAAAAAATTAGTTTTAAATCAGCTAAAGTAAATAAAAGTAAATTAAATATTGACATTACTTTACAATTTACGAATAAATATTTTTTGTCTTTTTCACGCTTTTTCTTTTCCACGTAATGATTTTGAATGACCATCAGATTCATCATCAGAAAATGCAAGTTTATTTTCCAATAAATTACTTAAGGCTTCTTTAAGAATATACCATTTTTTCCAAAATTTAAGAAATCTGCCAACATTAAAAACACAAAAACTCAACTTCTATTAATAAATGAATCAAACTTTCAAAGATTTTAGAAGGAATCTTCTTCTATGGTATTTAATGATCGATGGCCTAGTTGAGAAAGGCACTGTTCTCATTGTGAGAAGTTAGCGAGTTCTATACCCACCCAGCGGAAGATCCATCGTGTTTACAAATGGCAGTTAGACCACGTGGATATATAGGTCATGGTCTCAGTATCCTTCGAATGAAATCCTACACTGAATGACAGCCAAGTCTGGAGCTCTTCTGCTTGCTTCAGGCTTATAAATTATGAAGCTCCACATACAGAAACCAAGTCGGTCTTTTATCTTAATATGCTCCGCATCATGTGATTAAGGAAGGTAGTACCACTTTTTACCTCGTCCATAAGGACTAATGTTTAGTAAAACCATGAAAGATTAAGATCATTGATCTACCTCAATGATTAATTAGTGGGAATAAACCCCAGCAACAAATAGCTTTAGCGCTGCCTATAGTTGTCTCCCAACTTGTCTAGTGGTCAGCATGCCTAACTGTGGATAGGGAGGTCCTGAGTTCGAATCTCTGTTCGTGCGTGGCTGTACTTTCTCTCTCTATCTATCCTGTCTTTGTTCTTTTCTTGTCTGAATGGGTTGTGAATGGTTGCCTTTCCTATAAACGGGTACCTGTGGCATGTGTGTACTGAGGAAGGCAGACTCCACAACTAAATATGGTTCAGTTGAGAAAGTTTATCAGCTCACCTCATAATGCTAGTTTAACTGGCACACGACAACAACGTTGTCAATAATTTTTTTAAAGTTTATACTAATAATCGTTATAAAATTCATTATTTTCCAAATATCGATCAACGAAACAAATTGTTTCTTATGTCTTGTAAAAATTTCTATTATTCACACTTTAAAGTCTTTGTTGGAAGTGTCTGCTTCTTTTATTTAATTCAAAATCGTTAATGAGAAAAAAATCTCAGCATATATTCTTTCCATTTTCTCAGTTTCATTTATGTGAAAGTATTAGTTTAAACTTTTTTTAATTTTTTATTTTTTCTTAATTTTTGAAAATATTTTTTGAAAATATTTTTTATTTTTTCTTAATTTCTGAAATTTCTTAATTTTTTGAAAACTTAATTTTATTATAATTTGCCTTATGCTGGGATATACATTTTCTATCAAAAGGGTTTAAATTTCAATAATGTCCACACACTTTTGCTGTATATTTTAAACGACTTTGAAAACAATCTATATCAGAAATGGTGCAAAATATTTGAAAAAAATAAATAATATTTCTTACTTGTTGTATTAAATGTCCAACACACACATTTCTAAAAAATACTTTCTAAAACATTTTATTTTGACTTAGTGCTTCTCTTTCTAACAATATGTTAAATTCCTTTTGCTTTTATATTCACTGCATCACTACTCCTCTAAAAATAAAAAGTATAATCTTTGACACATTTTGAAATAGATATAACTAAACTTTTTTAATGTTCCTAATTTCGTTATAACTAATCACTCTTCTTTGAAGTACTATTTATGATTGATGTTTGATATATGTAGCTGACATTTATCAATAAAACTTTTTATTGTTAATATTAATCAATATATTTCGTAGAGCTAATTTGCAATGAATAAATTCGGGACGCATCAGATTTCTTTTTTTCTGCAGTTTTTTATCTACGTTATTATTCCATTATGGAATTAATTTTTTAATGTATTTAAGCTTGCAGAGATGTGTGGCATTTTAATTTAATGTATGAAATATGAGCCTTTGATAATGTATTAATTTCTTACATGTATTATTAATAATGATTCAAGTTACAGAAAATTTGTGAGGAATGTTAATTTGAAAATTTTCCATTACCTAAATAACCTTTGGATAATTTTTACTATGACACATGTTCTTTGTGTCAGTTATTTTTTGTATACTGGTGTATATTTCTTCAGCCCACCACACAGTATACATTTCTTCCTTTGGTTTCGCATGGCACTAGAAAAATGTATAGTGTGTGAGGTGGTATGATGGATTCATGAAAATTCAAGCAAAGTCTGATTTCTCTTCCCTACGAGGGGCTAATTACAGGAAGTGAAGAGTAGCTTCCTGCTGTCTCTTCCCATAGGGTTGTACAGTATTCTTGGCAAGACTTCGGAAAATAATATTTACTGAAATTTCGCAGTTTCCATTTTATTTATTAAAATGTTTATAACACAAATAATTCAAAAATTCACAGAAACATCCAATGATGAGTCTTATTTATAGTAAGTTTTGATCATTGACTATATCAATCAAAAAGAAAGAAAATGAATGAAAAATTATAAGATATTTATAAATTGATAAAAGTTTGCAACAGTGAAAGAAAAAAATTGAAAATTTTTTTATGTTTATTATATGTTCACACAATGAAATATTATTAAAAAATATGATGAATGTTTAAAACTCATTGATTTTCCTTGTCTAGAAACATAGAACATTATAATTCAGTTAATGAATTGCATTAAATTTTTCCATCATTAATTCCATTTTAACTAAGTGATTATCATCTTTCTTTGTTTTAATTATATGAAAAAATGAAAGGAAATTTTAAATTTAATTTATTCAATCCTATTCAGAGTTTTAAATATTTTATAATAACCATAGTTTAATAAATCAGAAAATGATTTTAAGAATTATTTTTATTTTAAAATATTTCTTACGGAGAATTTTTATAATTGACTCACGTTTTTTGTATTATTTGTACCAAAGTTCGGATAAATAATTGTTGTAAATTTTAAATCCTCATACGTTCACCTGGTTGCCAGAAAGCATAAGGTCGCATTCAATCGTTCACAAGGTCTTAAAGAACTCGTGAATATGTTCCTTGTTATAATAAAATGTGTTACCTTACCCAACACACTTTCTGTAATTCTTCATCCATCTTAATTTAATTTAAGAAATTCTTATATTCTGAGGGTATTTCTTTCATCAAATTAAAATGTGAAAGAGATTTTTGCTGCATCGGCCAATATTTTGCATCATTACAATCCAGAGCAATAGCCGGCAATATTTCTGTGTTTAATTTACTCATGTTTAAGCTATGATAGTATTTTTTAAAAAAATATTTCTGATAAATAAGAATAGTGTAATATATATCATTAAATTAAAACTTAATAGTAGATATTACAGGCAGATAAGCGTATCGCGTGTGGCGGGTTTTAGAGGTGTCGAATGCCACCTTGACCTCAGAGAGGAGAAGAACATGACGTCACTGGGCATCGAATGCTGGCATTATCTATGCTAGCTTGTGTTTGATCACTGCTTTCTCATTTTTTCTTGTCTTATGTTAATATTTTAATTTTAAGCGATAGTATTTTTTAAATAGGAAAACATGACATAGTGTTCTGTTGCTACCTGTTCAAATACAAAAGGAAACCGCACAATTTTGAGCTGATTTCCTATAGAAAATCAAATGCTTTCGAAGCGATGGGTGCAAAGTTGTCGAAAAAGTGATAAAATTAACATCAAGAATTCTAGAGTGTGTAGTAAGCATTTTGATCAGAAGGAATCAATGGACGTCCTGCAAAATCGACTACGTGGTTTGCCAGAGAGAAAAATATTAAAATCAACATGCTCTGCCTCATCTTAAATTGCCGGCTTTAAATATAATTCGAAGTATTCCAAGAGAACAGAAACAAACAAAAAAGAAAAAGATTAGTAGAAGCTTTTGAAAGAATTGAATATTTGAGTCCACTCAAATTATGTGATACAGAAAATTAATGTGATGGAGATATCGAATGTCTTAAATTTAATGAATATTTAAAAAACATAGAAGAATTGAAAAAAAAAACATTATGCGCTGAAAATACTGAGAAATTCTTAAAAATGAACAAAAAAAGAAATCAAAGTTAAACTACAAAAATCATTAAAATCAAATAAAAAATTGCTTTTAAACGAAATACAAAAATTAAAAATGAAAATAAAATTACTTCAAAAGGAGAATATTAAACTTCTTAAGAAATGGAATTAAATGATTTAATCACTTTAAGCGTGAAGACGAGGAAAATAAATTAGGAACTGAATGATCATCTAACACAACTTCAAACTGTATTTTGATTCGATCATTATCTTCAAAATCTTACGATTTTTGGCGGAATAAAATGGGACTCAATATGCCAAGTGCAAGTACTTTGAAAAGATGGTGTTCCAAGTTTAGCTGCATGGCTGGAATTCTATAATACATCTAACAATACATCTTAATGTATTGTTACTGATGAAAATAATTGAAGGATGTGGAAAAAATATGCACTTTGAGCTATAATGAAATGCACATAGGTTCAAAATTGTGTCACAACCCTTCATAGGATGAAATATTAGGCCCACTTACTAAAGTTCAAGTTATTTTATTAACAGGATTAATTTCCCAATAGAAACAGCCAATATTTTTTAATTTCAACTATAAAATGGATAAAAAAAAAACTTGCATTTTCAGTAACAGAAGAAGTTGAATTCACTGGTGTTCAAGTTCGAGCAATAATTTCGGATCTTGGTGTTTGTCATACCTTATGGGAAGAACTGGAAATAACCACTGTCAAACCATTTTTCTTCATCCTTCAAAAGAGTTATAGAAGATTCGGATTTTCGCTGATATGCTTCATCATATTAAGCTATTGAGGAACCAATTTTTAGATAAGGGTTTGATTTTACGTAATGGTTCTGTAAAAAATTCTAGAATCTTATATGAGATACTGAATAAAGTTGTCGGTAAATAAAAATTTGTCATAAACTGAAGCCCCAATTTTTAACTATTAAAGAAAACGAAAGACAAAAGGTTACACCTGCAAAGATTTTATTTTCAGAAACTGCTGCTAAGAAAAGCTATAATACATTTCACTGGAAACACTAAAGCGACTGCATTCTTTTCATTAATTGATAATTTATTTGATATTACGAACAGTTCCGTACTAATACCTCCCAGTAACAAGCCTTTAAAAGCTGCTTTTGAAGTGCAAAAATACTTTAATGATCAAAAAGAAACTTAAAACGCAATCAAAGAAGAAGTTTTCAAGTTACATGTATTTGGAAAAAAATTGGTTTTGCCTTTTTAGAAAGGAATTATTGTTTCAATTCATTCTCTTAATGAATTATATGAAGACTTGAAATCTATAAATGTAACTTATATTCTAACAAGTAGACTTATTCAAGATGCTCTCGAAAGTCTCTTCAGCCAAATTAGAGGTCTAGGGATATTCAGTAACTATCCTTCTCTTTCTGGAGCAATTATTCGATTACAAATATATTGCGCTCAAATAAATTACTTAATTTGTCACCGAAAGTAAACTCTTTAGAAAATGGACCAGACATTTATTTAAAAAGTGAAATGTTAGACTCTGCATTTAATGTAAAAGAATGTCAAGAATTTATCAATACTTTTGATTCTCAGTATGATGAATTAAATCTTGAACTCTTAATTAATCCTTTACCATTATCTTGGGAAAATGAGTTTGCCTTTTACAATCCAAATTGTAATATATCTCCATTTAAAGAAAAAACTATATTTTACGTGGCGAGTTATATTGGTTATAAAATTAAAAGATAATTCTCATAGAAATATACCAAGAAATATCGTCAAGATGCCGATTCATTACAAGGGGATTAATTTAGTTTCTGCAAGGAGATTCCATCAAAGTCATGGATGCAAACTATAAGAGATGGGTGTAAATTTTTTTCAAATTTCCGGTCGATATATTTTTAGAGAGAAAAATATCATTGCAACATTAACATATGAAATAGAATCTTCTTTTCCTTATGCAAATCGAAAAATAACTAAGCTTTCTTGTCGCTTCAGAGCATTTATACGAATTAGGTATTTAAATAAAAATGCAACTATAGAGTATTTCACAATAAATTTCAAAAAAAAAAAAAAAAAAAAAAAAAAAAAAACAAGAAATGGGTCAATAGTAAAAAAATTCAAAACTAACTGAAGCTAGTAGGTAAAATATTTTCATATTCGTCGCATGATTTTAAGTTAATTTGAATATCAATAATAATGTTTGAGTGTTTATTAAATAATAAATGCAAATTTACTTAATATTTGAGAGGCATTTGAGTTGTTTTTTTCACTTTGATTAAAAAAAAATTGGACTTAAAATATAAATATTTTGCTTAGAAACTTCAGTCAGCTTATTCTTCTTCAATGTCCGACTGCGTCATCAACATCTATTTCCGATATCAGTTTTGGAGAGTCAGTTTTGGCAAAATTATAAGCGACAGTAATTTTCTGCACCTATGTCTACCTATCTTTATAGGGTATATAATAAAAATTATTTATAATATATTCAAATATTATGCTGATTTACTTGCTTGTATTCCCGCAGTGCGTGCGGTACTAGGTGCTGCACCGCGTAGTGCGTTCAAAAGCAAACAAACATTAGAAGTTTTGATGTGTACGCACTGCGCACTAATAGAAAATCACGCTTTATATGTATGGGCTACTAGAAAAGCACAGCATACTATAGCTCTGAGGCAAGTGCAGCTATTTTTCCTACACTTGGCATTCAGAATCATGCGGTATGGTTTATTAAGCGTTTTATTAGAGCGGGACTTACATGCTGAAGCGCTTTTGCTTTTTTTCACTAATTAACTGGCCATACGATTTGGCAGACGGTTAATGTTTAAATTTATGTATTGTAAGATTTTGTTTTCATGGAAACATAAAAAAAGTATTTCATCAATATAGAGGGAAATGTTTTAGTATAGTTAAGTAATTTAGGTGATGTATTATATTTATAGAAATAATTCGCAGAAAAACTGTTTTGTTAGACAAAAAAGAAGTGAATTTTAACTAGTCCGAATTTTACCATTCATTGTGTCTTATAGAAAGTATATAAGTTATATCAGTAGCACCATATCCTTGGTTTTGTTTTTAAAAATTGTCAAGATGTTTTTCGTAGAATTTATAACTTCCAAATGTTAAAAACAATTAATATTATTAATTGTTGATCCACTGACCGAACAAGAAACAGTTCGTTCTATTGTGCCAGCGTGCAGAGAAATTTATACACGTAGAATAGATGTTCCGTTTGTCGGCACCAATGAGCATCCTGATGAGCACAGCAGCGGCGGGCGGAGTGTTTTGTTTTTGTTTTGTCTACGTTTGCAGAAAATATAAGTTTTTCGCGGAAGGCCGAAGCGTTACTTTTTCGCAGCCGATATAACACCTTACAACACGATATGATAGTTTCCTTCAGTGCAAGTAGAATTCTCATAAGTTTAGCTGTTTTTATTGTTATACCTATATTCGAAAGAGTAAACATTTTATTAATTGCATTCTTTAAATTTATATTCATAATAAATAACCCACTTCAGAATGGAGAACTCAAATGTCTCAATTATAAAAGATTTATTGAAAAATCCATTTTCGAGAAGAGACGTTACTACAAAAAACGAAGTAGTTAAATTAAGTAGACTGATGCCGGATATTAATCGATCACAAAATGTTAAGATTAAAGGACAACAGTGTGTACGACGTTTTCAAAAATCTATGTATGAAATATTTAAATGGTCAATCGGTTGTAGTGAATTTAATAAGTTGTACTGTTGGCCATGTTTGCTTTTTGTTGTAATTGAAAAAGAAAGGAATATTTGGACAAAACAAGGCTACAGTGATTTAAATCATCTCCGCGAAGCAGTAAAGAAACATGAAAAAAACACAATCTCAGGTAAATTCCGTAATACTATTAAAAATATTTGGTACCGTCAGGATAGATTTAATGTTGGATCAATAAAAGGCTTTATCGCGATTGTTCAACACAATGAAAAAGTAACAAGAAATAGAAATATTCTCAAGAGATTAATAGATGTAGTTTGTTACTTAGTAAAACAAGAAGATGCATTTCGTGGACACGATAAGTATATAAATTCCCTTACTCGAGGATATTATATAAAATTAATAATTTTAATTATTAAATATGACGACCTTCCACCAACCCACCTAAAAACTGCCACTGTATTTTCTGTAACCTCTAATAGAATACAAAATGATACTATGGCATCGATAAAAAATATTTTAATAATTTCAGAAATTAGAAATGAGGCAAAAGAAACACCATTCGTTGCTACTATGCTGGATGAAACATCTGACATACCTCACAAATAGTAATTATCTATATGTTAATAATATATATCGATATGTTAATAATTGTAGTGCACCAGAGGAAAGATTTTTGTTTTTTAAAGATGTTAGCGGTGATCGTTCAGCGGAAGCTTTATGTAATGTTGTGAAAAAGCAATTTTGAGTTGGGGGTGAGAAAAAACTGATTGGTCAAACGTATGATAGGGCGGCTGGAGTTTTAAATGGGAAGCAGAAAAAGTAAGACATTTTCCTAGAAGCTATGTTTGTGCATTGTTGAGCACATGTACTTAATTTAGTTCTGTTGCAGTCTGTATTGTTTATAAAAGATTGTAAATTATTCTTTGCAACAATTTCTGGCATAGCCTCTTTTTTTCGGTGTCTACAAAAAGTAATCATGTTTTAAATGAAATTATTAGAGGAAAATTTCCAAAATTAGCTACAACACGTTGCAATTATTATAATCTAGTTTTGTAAATACCATAAAAAGCGAAAGGCAAGACCTATCTGATTTATTTGAAAATATTATTGAGAATCCAGAAGGCTGGGATAACGATACAAGTAATATTGCAAAGAGTTATCACATGTTTTTTGAAGAATTTAACGGTATTTTCTCCTAAATATTTTTGTCAAAGTACTTAGTTATACTGATGATATTTTGCAGAAAACTAACTTAGATACAGCATATTCTAGTCAAAAAGTAGAGTTAAAAGATGCAACTCAAAATATGCGAATTTCTGTTGCATTTATTGAAGCTTATGAAGAGACTATTTCTGTAGTGGATCCTCCAAATTTAAAAAACGTCGTGTAAATTTACAAAACTCAAGTGTAGACCAACATTTTAAAAATTTATATTATGAAATAATGGACACTATTTATAGTCAGTTAGATGCCCGTTTTAAAAAATTAAATTTGCTCAAATATTTTGAGAAATTGAATTTCAGTTTTTTTAAGAAATATCAAAGTAAATTTCTCTCTCTCCGGATGACTGCCTTAATTCATTAAAAAACGTTTATGCAAAACATTTCGATTTTGTAAATGAATTGTGCGTTCTTTATTGTAGTGACTCATACCACAAAATGAATTTATCTAAACTTATTCAGCATATAATGCTGAATGATTTGACAGATGCCCTAAGCGAAGTAACTAAATTGGCACATTTAATTTGTACAATTCCATTTTTAACTGCTTTGGTGGATAGATCATTTTCAGCAATGAAAAGAGTAAAAAATTATGTACGCAATACAAAAGAGCCACAATAGATTAAACAATCTCTAATAACTATAGAAAAAGAAATGTTACACTTATCACAGTCAAAACTAGAGTTTTTTGATCATGAAATTGATGATTTTGTTAGTAATACGGATAGACGTATGGATTTTATGTACAAATGAATAATAAAAAGTTAGAGAAGTGCTTAATGTACATTTTATGGTTTTATTATTATTGTTATTGTGATAATATTTTATTCTCTCTTAGGGTATTATGTGTAATATATCCTAAATTATATGCGATGATAATCTTAAAAAATTATAGGATTATTATCAAATAATTTTGTATTTAAAATTTTTTAATCATTTCTTCTTTACAATGTTTAGTTTAGGTGTCGACGGCATGATCACCAACTATCCTCACAGATTAGTTGAAGTATTAAATGAAGCAGATTTTTCTGGAAATATGCGATTAGCTACAATCGACGACAATCCATGGAAAAAACATCCTAAGCGAACCAACTCTTACAGTCTTTTACCAGAGATGGAAGGAAGGAATTTCTCCGAAATAGAAGAAGAAATTTTATACAACAGTTAATGTGCTTTATTGATATAATACAAACTAAAAAGAAAGAATAAACTTTTCTTTAAAAATTTTATGCGTTTATGTTGTTGTTACTAATCTCTGTGCTATCTAGTAAAGCTAGACAGTCCCCATGAATCCGAAAATTTCCAAAAAGTCAGGAGATAAAATACAGGAGGGTCCCGCAGAACCTCGTCCTTATTAAAAATTGGACAAAATTTGAGCAAGGGAACATTGTGCACCCATCTGTGCACCAATGGTGCTTGAAGTACATTTTTTGACCCTGCTTAAAAGTGAAAGTTCTTCTGTAGCTACTCAAGAGGCGCGAAAAAGCAGTTTGGTGGAATCGCAGTCTAAGTAGGAAATATCCCCACCCCCATATTTTGCAAATTACCAAGAATAGTTGGAAGGGATTTACGAAAGTATATTCAGTTGAGCTTAAGCCCAGGAAGAAATCTCGCAGAAAGAGTGAGCTTCCCACAATGTAAACTTTTTATCATGGAAATGATTATTCTGTAGTTGGAAATATCCCCACCCCCATATTTTGCAAATTACCAAGAATAGTTGGAAGGGATTTACGAAAGTATATTCAGTTGAGCTTAAGCCCAGGAAGAAATCTCGCAGAAAGAGTGAGCTTCCCACAATGTAAACTTTTTATCATGGAAATGATTATTCTGTAAAGCGTTTCTGTAAACTTTTTAAGCCACTTTATTTTTTTAAAAAATCAACGAAGAACATAATTTTCATAACAATGTATAACAACATGTCATATTTGTTATAAAAATAACCAAATTTTATTCCTAACAGCTGAAGAAATTATTGCTATCCTTTAAAATGGCCTAAACAACGAGTTATACGTATCTTTTGGGAAGCATGCACAAATAATATATCATTGACTTAAACTAAATCAGATTTCCTAATCGTATTTCGGACTAGAGACTCTGTATATGAGGCTGGTATATCATAATCTCATTAGTATTTTACGCAATTTAATAGTTAATAAACTTTATTTACTTAAAAGTAACTTTAAAATAAGTTTTGCAACAGTGAGTTATATTTTCATTTTATAATCAGTCATGATTTAAAAAATAATAATTTTAGTTAATAACGGAGACATTTATAATGCCCTCAGTAATGCATAATAGGAATTAAGAGACAGGTAAAATAAAAGAATTATATGTGTGAAGAAAGAGATCTTAAACCATGATAAAATAAAAATTTAGACACAGCATGGTTTTTGGCTTTTAGTAATCAGTTATATTTGTCTTAGTTTTATTAAGTAAGCTAAAATTGCTATTTTGATCAAAAATGAGAATTAATAAATTTTTAATTTATTTAATTTTTATCCTTCTTACTTTGACAAATTTTTTATGTTAGAAACCTGAATAGCGTTTACATTGCAAGCGGAATCTTACAAATTTATCCAAATAGTGTTTTCTTCATCATTTAAACAATCCAATTAAAATAATCAATTTAAATAACTATTATTTTATAAATAATTACCATTATTAATTTACAAATAACTTTTAGTAATAATATGTCAAGCTTGTGACTAAGTATTCAATACTCTGGTTCTCAGTGCAGTTATTCTCGAGATCGACTTCCTCCCAGGAGTAAAATATCGAAATAGTCCGAAATCATCTTTAAATTGTACCTCCCTCTCAAATTAAATCTCATCAATGAAATTAAACAAGTACAAAAACTGATCCTAGAGTGGAAAACCTAAGTTAATCAATTAGTTGCGTTTCATAAATTTACTGAAAATCAAAAACAGAAAGAGGTTAAATCAATGTACAAAAAATAGAAGCAAAGAGCTATAAAATTACAATAGCTAAGTCTTTAATCAATCGATCAGATTGATAGTAAACTATCATTTGCTTAAATAAAAATTCAATTTAGGCATTCAAAATCGTAAATGAAATTACTGGTGATTGTTGAGAATAAAAGTTATCTTAAAAAATAAAAGATGAGTTTATGAATGTAAATTTATAGTGTGTGTGTGTGTTTGTGTGTGTGGGGGGGGCATGCACGAAGTAAAAGAAAATATTATATTGAAATAATTAAAGAACGAAATTATTTACAGTATTTATAATAAATGTAATTAATATAGTGACTTGCGTTCATTTAATTAATGAATGTACGAAACCAAATACATTTAATTTATTTTGTAGCATTATTAAAATATAATAATAAGTTTTCCTACAAAATAATGTCTTACACCATTCATCGGTTCTGCAGAAAGCTTATAAAAGATCAAATTAATGTTACAAGCAGTCCATTGAGAAATCTTGACGTTATTCCAATCTATTTACATAATAAATTTTTCTCCAATGAATCCAACTCTTGTTGAATGTTTTAATAAATGTTAAATGAATGAAAATTCCCTTGAATTTTTTTTTAAACTATCAACAATATTTGTTTATGGAAACAACAATGGAAACAACAAACTGTAATATTCTACAATCTAAGAACAAGTTGTGATATATCACGAGTACATTTGTGTTCAAAATTAAAAGCGTTTTCAAATATGGTCAATGATCTCCAGAACTACTAGAACGATGTTAAGGAATGTTTATATGTGCTTACATTGATGTATTATAATACGTGTTGGAAATCTTGACGATCATTAAGAAAATAATGTAACCCTTTTTGCCAACTGAGCATTGATGATGTCATGTTACGATCCCATACTCCCATGAGAAAAAATGTAAGTAAAATACTTTTATGCTTTGAGCCGTAGGGAATGCAGATGCGTGCGCAGTGAAATAATTTCTTGTAAATGCATATGTGTCCTCCTATAAGGATTTTTAATAATAAATAGATAATATATATTAGAGAATTTTTATTGATCACGTGTTTAGATAGAATGTCTCCTGAAAGAATCCCGGGATGAATTAAGGTAAGAGTAAATTTTTGCTTACCACTTTGAATTCTTTTGCTAATTGTATTGTTACCGAAAATACGAACAACCGCGGAACAGTTATAAAACACATCCATTAGCATACTAATTGGAGTCAGAAGGAATGCAACAGTGGTTGCAGAATAGAACAATAAAATGTCTTAATAGGAAGCATGGTCCCCTCTTACAAATATACAGGCTTCGCAGCATGATTTCATACTTGAAATGAGGCATTTTATGATTTTATGTGTCAGTTGGTCCCACTCGTTCAGTAACGCGATTTTCAGACCCTTGATATTTCTCAGAGAGGTGTTGCGAGTTGTGATTGCCCTTCACAAAGAATCCTAGACATGATTTATAAGGTTGGAATCTGGAGATATGCTTGGCCAATCCACCCGGTGAATATTCTCACTTTCTAGAAATTCGTTGACCTGAAGAGCTTTAAATGGCTTCGCATTATCATCCCTTTTTAAATGAATTCAGCGCCAACTGCACTCCTGAAAAGGTGAATATAGAACTTCAAGATTCCACAGCAGTCACGTTGCCTCAGTCAAAGACATGTAGGTATGTAACAATTTACCATGATGCCTGACTGTACCATTATACCTCTGAGGACATAATGATCGATTTCATGGACATTGGAGGGTACGTAGGGGATCTCTGGTTCTCTCCATTTGAACATACGGCGGCAATTTAGAGTGAGGCTGAGCCAGTACTCATCAATGAAGAGAACGGTAGCTCATTGGTCCATACTCTACCCTCTGTACTATCTTTACCGTGCTAAGCGGATTCTCCGGTAGGTAGAAGTGAGAGGGACGCAAATCACAGGTGTTCGTGCGAAGGAATCTCTCTCTCTCATGAAATCTTCTAAAAATAGTCACCCTTGAAACTCAGGTTCCTGCGGCCATATACAAATCACGAGAAGCTGTAAGATCCCTGTTACTAGTCAAAATCAAGGTCTTATTTATATGTGTGCATATTTATAAATATAGTTTTGATAAAAAAAAAAAAAGGTTTTATGACTGATCGATCATGATATGCAGTTATCTACAGCTTATTGTTCAGATAATACACCAAAATTTAACACAACAATGAATTGAAACGAAACAAACCAAACTAAGAATCAAATGCTAATCAGCAAAACATTAATGTTTCAAAACTTATAAGCAAAATTTTCAAAAATATTATTATTTCGAAATTTAACAACAAATAAAATTTCTAGCAGTGAAAATTATTTACAAAAAATAATAGAAGAATAAGCCTTTGCTTCTTTTCTGAATTATATTTTTCTTTTGGAAAATACATTGTAAAAATTGTCGGCGTTAAGATTTAGATTTCTCTTATATAGTTTCTATAGTTAAAGTTTTTATAAATTTTTGGACAATATATGCACACACAAATAGTAAAAAGTTAATTTATTTAAAATTGATAGATTTTACCTAACAATGAACATCATAATTTATTTTATTGATACATAACTGTATCAGTATTGATACTATTTAAAGAAAGATTTTTAAAAAAAATCATATTTAAAAATTTGTTTATAAATTAATTTATATTTAAAAATACCAATGGAAGCTGGTGAGATTTCAAAATGAAACTCAAAGAAGGATAAACGACTTTAAAAGAAAAATTTTCTACAAGTAACATAAGATAAAATAATTTAAAATGCTGGCCTCTTCCATTTGAAAAACGCACTGATATTGTTATTATTGGTTTCTCAATGCCTTAAAAGGACAACTGTAACTCAACTTTCCATTGAATGAAAATGACTTTCAGGGTGACCTTTGAGTATTTGAGTTAATGCATTTTTTACTTTGTGAAAATTGATCTCGCTGAACACTGGTTGATGTATACTTGATCAATCATTTGCTGATCATCCACAAGACACATGAACTTTAACACAAATGAGTGATAGATTGATGGAACAAGAACAATGCATTCGAATGAGCAAAGGTTTGTAGAATATTGAATGCCATATGCAGTCAACGTGTAAGTTATCTGAACATGCGCAGTCAACTGAAATGATGCAAAGTATAAGCTACAGTTGGTGTATTTAGCAATTTAATTTGATTTATATGATATGATTGAAAGATCAAAACAAAATGAACTTTTAAGTTTCTCTCCCACCCCCCTCTTTTTTGATATTTACGGCAGAATATTCATGTGAAAAGAAAAAGAAAATAAACCGTTTTCGGTGATTAGATGACACTTCTTGTAATTTAATATCTGTAATATGACTCAGCAATTTTAGTTTCTATTTATTTTATGGATCTCAGAAAATTTATCGAGTTCCAAAAGTATTTTCATAAAAAGTTTTCAAACATAGTTTATGAATTTCTTATCACTGTTCGTTATTATAAATCATTTTTGGAATCATTACAAGAATGTTCATACATTGATTTTTTTAGCTTTGAAACTGAAATTTAAAACTTATTTATAAAAAAAATAAAAAAAGGCATTACTTATTTGTTTTTTATGCTTTTTCAATGTTAAGAATAAAAAAATTTAAACTTTTTATTGGATTATAATTTTTATTTAACCTTACTCTTTGAAGCTAACAGTTTAAATATAGTTGGAATTTATTTATAAGTATAAATTATTAAGTATTTATAAGTATAAAAATGAAGTCACGCACATTATATTTCATAAATGAAAATAATCTTCAAGAACTAATTCAAGGTTGTACTTATTTGTATTTCACAAAAGGATCTTTTTCTATTCATCCGAATTACACTGTATGAATCATAAGCAATGAGCTCTTGATTCAGCATAACTAAACTTTCTCTATATTGTGAAAGTCCTTACTCCATTAGGTTAATCATTCTATTTTTTAAGCACGAATTTTCGATATATATTCTCCATGGGGTTTATACGAAAGAACAAAATATGAACATTTCTCAAATTTTTAATTTTTGTACTTGAAATATTTATTTGTAATTACATGATTTAATAAAGTTCTGACTGTAAAAACAAGTTTTCTATCATTTTCTTTTCAATAGATGTATAAGTTTTAATGAAAATATGTACATTCACCATCATCTTGCTCTTAAAAGTATGACAATTTCATACTCAACAGATATAGTTTTCAAAATGATTTTAATCCATTGTAGCCTTCTGAATAACTATTAATCTTTCTAAGACCAAGTTTAATAATGTCCGTCTTTCTTAGACCCATTAATAACAATCATGAGGAATATAAATATAGTTTCATAAATAGAAATGTAAAACAAAATATGTATATTAAATTGATGAAAATGTTCGAAAAATGAATCAATATTTTAATATTAATAGTGATTTAGATTATCAAGTTTACTAAATTTTTTACTCTCTTTATATAATGTTGTTTATAGTTTTTTAAAAGGAAACTTCATGTGTGCTTTAGTAACCATTAATAATAGCAAGAAAGTATTATAAATATTAGTTCGACACATTAGAATTAGTAATATGAATTTAATTTTTTATTTTTATATTTGATATTTTTATATATTACATTAAAAACAACGAATCTTAAATTACTTTTATATGCGGAAAATGACTTTAGATTTTAACAAATCTAAAGTAATATTTAATTAACTTTACGAATTAGTTCCTTGACTCTTAAAGGCAGAAGATTTTTATTATCCTTGATATTTATCTTTTAATATTTATGCAAAAATTGTAAGACTTATAAAAATGAGATTTTAAAATTGTTTACGCTGTAAGTTATTTATTATTAAAAGCATTCCATGTAATTTAAAATTAGAATTTTAATGTCATAATGTGATAAATCTGCATATTCTCAATATTTAATAAAATTACATTAAAAATAAAAAACAACTTTAAGTAAAAAATATTTTATTCATGAATATTTGAAAAACTCTACAGGCACTATTTTGTGTTAATTATTCATTATTATATAAAAGGAAGAGAAATTTTTCCTTCAGTCTCGGTATCATACACCTCTCTTTCTCACTTAGAACCATCCTCCCTCAAATGGAATTCGTAAACCTAAAATGAAGTTTGTTGTTTTGATATTTTAGTGAAAAGTAAAAAATTTGTTACCTTTTATTTTTGTAAATTATTCATATTATCAATAAATATGACTACATTTTGCTTCAAATAAATGTTAATTTTATTTTTAATCCTATTTCTATGCTACAATATTTTGAAAGCATGCTGCTAAAAAATCATTCACAAGAAGTAAATTAAATAATGAATCTTTATTCCTGAACAAGTTTATAAAACAAGTAACATACTTAAAAATATTCATTTTCAAGCGAAAAGCTAAAAAATACATTTTTATTTGTTTTTTTGTTTTTTTCTATTAAAAATTAAACTGTTGAAAGAAAGGATTAAAACCTATATGAATACTGAAAAAATATATTTATTCAAATTCATAATTGCTTATAATTTTGAAACATTTAATTTTATATTAACGAATTTATATTTAACTTTTATTTTTGTAAATTCTTTTATTGTAAGCGAAAAGTATCTTTTTACTAACTTAATAGAATTGTAAACATTTCAAATTTACGAAATGAAAAGTGTTTCAAACTTTCGATATCTAAAATCGTAAAATTTAATTGCATCACATAAGCGAACGAATTTGGTAAAACTACATTATTTCTTATTTAAGAAAAATGTCTTCCAAACAATTTTTTAAAAGTTAGATTTGGATAACAGTTTATAATTGGAAAATTAGCACAGAACTAGTATGCATGATAACTATGCCAAATATAATCATGCAATTAAATTAAAAATTCTGCATAAGTTAAAATTATAAAAATAAAAAGCTATAAAATTATAACTTTATAAATTCAACAGCAGATTTTTTTATTAAAAATGCATTCATGTTTTGATAATGACAGCTGACTTCCCGATAATTTAATGTTAATATGTATTAATATATTTATATTCACACATTTGTCATCTATATTAAGAGATTACACATTTATGTTTTACAAACTGATTTTTTGCATTCCTCATTATACATTTATACAAAAAATTCCTTTATAAGCTAATTTTAAAATAATATTAGTCGTTCTTTCTTTTAAACTTAAAATTTCATGAAAGACTTGTCAGGATTAGAGAGAAATCTCTAATTGAAACTTTTAATGTTGGCCGCATGCGGCGCTGCGAGCTAGATACAAGAGAGGAAGAATGAGAAAAAGGAAATCAAAAATAATTTACGTTACGCTCATGTCTATATTTCTTCTTGCTTTTTGTTATGTTTTATGGTAATAAATATGTGTCCTGTGTAATCCATTGGTGATCTGTTATAAATTTATTACACATCAGACTCAATCAGAACCTACGACAAGAATTATCACGAAGACTTACTTTTATCATTAAATTATTTCTAATGTTATCATGCATATTAAATAAGAAGGATTATTAATTGTATGAAATTTATTCCTTGATGTCTTCTCGTTCTTTCTTTACATAAAAATATCTACGTTTGCAAGATAAGTATCCATTTAATTAAAAGTTCTGGATCCCTTGAAAATTTAAATACACTGTCTCACTTATTATAAATTCCTTTATAATAAGGAGTTCAGAATTAAGATTGCATTATTTAGCTCAATTTTGAGGCGAAGACATGGTCCAAGAAAGTAAAAAATCTAATCAAATCAATATAAAAAACATAAATATAAACAAATAAGAAAATATTTAAAAATTCATAAAAACGCCACCAAGATTTACACATATCTACATGTTTAATGTCGAAATATGTTTCTTTCCCTCACTCCAGATTGGTGAAACTGTTGAGAATTGAAATTTCTGCTGTCCAAATTTTGCGATCGTAATGTATGTCAATGAATTATGATCTTTTTATTTCTTTACTTTTAGCATATGATAATATGACAGCTCTTACAAAAGAATAGTCGCGACTCGACAGTAAGGTTTTATATTTCTTCAGTGCAAAAATGTTATGTTAATTTCACATGATTTGCATAATTCCTTCATAATATCGTATTCTGAGTAGCTAATATTATAGTTTAAACCACATGTCTTCATAATCTTTACTCAACACTATAATACCTAATAATATAAGTAGATAATTCTAAAATACAATACCGAATAAAGTATAAAATAAGTAAGTATAGAGATACAAACTCGAAATTTGTTACTGAAACATCAATCCACATCATGAAGGGTGATTGACATTTTAAAACTGATATCACATTACACACTCACATGAGATCAAAAGCAAACCTTTTAATAGCCATGGATGAGGATTTGTGAATTTCTTTTGTTTTTGAGCAACATATGTCTTTTGTTATCATTAAAGCACAAATTTAAACTATTAAAAATATTTTACTGAGAACGTATATACTCTTAAATCATTTCACATAACATAATAAATTTATACACGGGGAAACCAGCAATTGTTATAAAATAGAAGGACTAATAAATGCTTCATACTCTAAATTTGATAAAAAAAAAATGTAAGCAAATATTTTAATCCTTAAAAATTTAAATATACAAACTGTAGGCTTTTAATTTTATAAACTATGTATATTTTGTTCAAGAGTGAAATAGAAGCTATAGTCACCTCAAAAGCTTTTATTTTACTGTTGTGTAATAAAGTTTTTTTGAAAATAGCAGTCTTTTAAATTGTTTTCAACAACATTTACTTTTCAGCAATGAGCATCTTTATTTTCATTGATTACTACATTTTATTAATGTTGAGTTAAATAGAATTCATTAAATTTGAAGTATGTATTGAATTATTAAAATATATTTCAAATTTGTAAATTCAAATATTGATAGAATTTTATTATATCATTTCAATGAATGATTTGAACATTTCATCGTGCTTTAAAAATTTGCAGTTATTGAATGATAATTGTTTGACTTTCAAATAAGTAATTCTTATTTGAAAGTCAAACACAATTGTCATTCAGATATACATAATTGCTTTGGGTATACTATAATTGCATAGTAATTTTAGAATGTTGTTCAAGATGGGCTTGTTTGTTTTGCCAATCATTAAAGGCAAGAAATATTACACCATATCTTATTTAGACTAGATATAATGTTGCCTTTTTGTTATATGGTAAAGAAAACCGTACTAGAGAAGTTTACATTACATATTTTCAATTTCATTTTAATTAGCAACACATAAAACATTCTAACAGTATGTATAAAACATTTTAACAGTATATGGCTTCAAGATATACTTATATATACTTAACCTGATAAATAATTATATACACGCGTGAATAAGCAAATGTTCTCAGCATAGTTTCTTTTTATATCTGTTTCAAAGAAACAAAATATATTATTTACGTATTATAAATATTAAAATATAAGACATTTATAGGTTTCGTGAATATTGCATAGTTATATTTAATGTATTGGTATGCGCGTAAATATTTTGTTCTGCAAAATTGTGGATAAAATTTATTTTCGCTTTTACCGTTTTCCTTTTTACGATATTTTGTAGCACTTTGGTTAAGGCAGAACTTTTCCTTTGTTTTTTTTTTTTTTTTTTTTTTTTTTTTTTTTTGAAAAGAACTTTGGAGAGGAACTTCCCATTTTTTCTTTCTGTGGTTGTTAAAAATTGAAAAATAGTAATTCTTTTCTGATTCTTGTTCCGAAAAACCAAATGATACATACAAGGAAGTATCAATATCCTTTCAGGCGAAACAAACAATCGTTAAGAAATTAAATTCTCTTACTTATAAGGATTTTCACTCGAAAAGAAAATTTCAATTTAATGATTCCATTTGATTTTTTGTACTTGAAATATTAATATGCTTAGCAACTAGGAATTTCTTTGTTTCTTTTCAATTTGGTGTCTCCATAATTGAAAAACCTCTCTGGCTGAAAGCTCAACATAACTTGAATGCCTTCTTTCCTTCTTAAAATATGATTCAATTATAAATGATCTGCTGTGTTGCTGAAAACTCTTGATTTCACTTCAGTGAGCCGGCTTTTTTGAGAAATTGTTTTTTCTTTGTGTTGACCAGTTCCTCAGGGAAGAAAATGACGATGTCTCTAGATAATTTGATAATATTGTACTGAAAATCTGAGTTGAAAGACATATTATGATGAACTTTACTTTATTACAAAAAAGGAAAAGTGAAACCTCTGCTCATCTCCTTCCTGATGATCCCCAAAAAATGGAAGAATAAAGGTAATCGTTCCGAACTTCCATTTCATATTTTTTGATGTAACAAAGCTTATTCTAGAATCCAGTTTCATTACTAATTCATTTGAACAAATAAATTTCGTGAAATTTCTATTTACAATATTTTGTCACTGAAGAAATAAATAAAAAATATAATAAATGATAAAAAAATACTTAAAAGAAATAAAAAATATATAAAAGAAATATGATGAATTATATGATTAAGTAATAATTTAAAAACGAATTTTATACAATTCTTTTTTTACAAACAGTAAAAAGTTTTGCTAAAATTTAATTAAAATGTTTACAATTTCCTTACACACATACGCCATATGAATCTGAGTTTGCTTTAATCCAGCCTCAAATTAAGCAATTATTTGCCGTCATTGGTTTGGCATAGTATTTTAAAAAAGGAAATAAATATTACCTATTTGTTTTACTCACATTAAGATCTCTTAAGCAAATGAAATTGTTATAAAAAGTGGTGGATATAAATTAACCCAATTAAAAGCAGTACAATTTTGTCAACAGTATAAAGTTGCCACCCTGTATTTTCATTCCTGTCTATAAATTATGGATAATGCAAAGAACGAGACAGAAGCAAAGCAAATGTGAATTATTTGTAAAGTCTATTTATTAAACAAAAGGTAAAGAGCAGAAAAGATGCTATATGTTTGACATCAGTAATAAAAATTGCGATTTTTTTCTCCCTGGAGTAAATTTCAAAAGAGAACCTATTTACAAAAACAAATATAACATGGACGGTATGAGAGTTAATACATAGTGTGCCCAACAGACGATGCAATACTGGTCGTACAACGCCTAGGCATACTGAGAATCAAATTATCGATCCGATCTTGGGGAATATCACCCCACTCATCAAGCAATCCTCTCTGAACTTCCATAGACGCGTGGGAGAGGGTTGACGGGCTGCAATTCGTCGGCCAAGTATGTCCCTCACATGCTCTATTGGATTCAAGTCCGGTAGTATGCTAACCAATCCAAACGGGTAATATCCTCCGAATGAAGGCATTTGTCTAAGATGTTTGCAAGGTGAGAACTTATTTAGTATTCAAATTGTTACTAATATTAGAAATGCTTTAAAAATTTTATTCTGATTTATAAATTACTCTGAGAAACCTTCAAAATAACTACCAAATATCTGAAACTATATTTATCAATAATTTTTTAATATTAGTTCTAATGAAAATGATAAACAAAGAATAGTTTGTTTACATTTTAACAGAAATTTGAAGACTGTAAATTTTTCGTTTCCAAACTGAAATGTTTCTAAGAGAACACTAGCTCCACATATTATGGAGCTTGTGAAACATTAATCTAGATCAATGTTTCTTAACCTTTTTGGCACGATGGACCATTTTAAAATTTTTAAATATGTCACGGACCTCTCTGTGAAAAAAATTGCTTAAACATCATTTAATACAAAATATAATCTGTTTTATTATTTAATAATTTTAATATTTTTATTTCAATAGTATATATAAAATATCTAAAGAAATAAAAATTTTTAATGGGATAATTTCTGTTGCTGTTTTTTCTTGATCAATAGATTGAATGGAGGAATGGTTTCGACAAAGCAACACGCATATCATGTTCGACATTCAGTCGATTTCGATGTTTTGTTTTTATTGTGACAAGCGTGGAAAATCCCGCTTCGCAAAGATAAACTGTAGAAAACGGAATAATGACTGCCACAGCTCGTTTTACACGCAATGGGTAGGCTTTTCTTAAAGAAGACCAAAACTCTCCAAGAGTTTTTGAATCGAAATCCATTTTTAACAAGGACTTTGTTTTCGAATCAATTAGCTCATCTTTGGCAAGGTTCCTGTCATCGATACAGTCAATATCACAAAGAAAAAAGGATTACGAATCCACAACTCATATTTTCTATTTATTCCATCCGAATTGAAATATTTTTCAAATGAAACTTGTAGTACTTCGAAGTGTTCACAGATTTCATTTTTCGAGTTATTTAATAACAAACTATCTTTCCGATATCCATTTTCAAAAAGCATTTCATCCAACATTTGAAAGTTTGCATATATCCCATTTTGAATTCTAATTTTCTAAAGTGACATTTTCAATAAAAATGCCTGTAGTTTCTCAGTGGCATCCCTAGTTGTTGTAATCAGGCCCTTGAATTGAAAGACATACATCGTTCATGTGGTTAAAAATGTCTGGAAGGTAAGCCAATTTACATATAAAATCTTTTTTCTTGAAATATTCGAAGAGTAAGTTTTCTTTTTCTTCTAAAAAAAAGTCATACTTCTGTCTTCAACATGAAAATTCGTTTCAAAACCTGCCCTCTTGACAGCCAGCGCACTTCCGTGTGGTGCAGAAGTACCTCATGTTCTGCGTTCATTTCTTGACACAGTGTTTTAAAAAGACGATGATTAAAAGCTCTACTTCTAATAAAATTCACAATTTTAATAAATATTGACAATACCTCTTTTAAGCTGGTTGGAAGAGTTTTTGTAGCCAGGGCATGTCTATGTAAAAAACAATGTGTAACAATAATATGGAGCCTCTTTTTTCACCAAATGGGCAAAACCAGATTTATTGCCAAGCATCGCAAGTGCTCCATCCGTACAAAGTGAATGAAGTTTTTGTTTCCAGTCGAGGTAGTGTTTGGAAAAGAAAACATTTAAAATCGCTAAAACATCAACTGCCTTTGTAGTTTACAAAAGAGGCTCACAAAATAAGAATTCTTCTTTGATAGTATCAGCAGGCACGTAACGAACAAAAACGAGAAATTGACTACTATTCGAGATGCCTGTAGTTTCATCCAGTTGCATACTAAAGGGAAATGGTGATGCTTTCAATTCATCGATGATCTGTTTCAAGATATATACAAGAAATTTCAAATATTCTTGAATGTATCACATCCTTGGACAATGGAATAGCCTCAAGTTTTTTTCTCTGTTCCAATTTACAAACTAATTCAACCATTTCCAACGCACATGGCTTAATTAATGTCTCTCCAATAGTATGCGGTTTCTTACTTTGGGTAATACTATATGCGACTCTGTAAGATTCCTCAACCAAAGGTTTTTCTGAAATACGAAATCCAAGTTTGGTTAAAAAAATGTTCCACATTTCGTAAACTGGGCTTTCTTCTTTGTAAAAATTCTAGATCTTTAGATGCATTTTCTGGATGAAGAGATTTGAGATGCTCTATCAATTTTGCCGGTTTCATATTGGCTTTTGCCAAAACATTTCCACACAGAAATCATTGTGGTTTTTCAACACCGCCCAATTCCTTCATGCAGCAGAATCAATATTTTTCATAATTTTCACAAAACTTCCTTTTTTTGGACATTTTGGGCTGCAAAAAACATCAAATAATCAAATGAAAAATGAAGACACAAAAAAACATTAAAAAAAAGTTCTTTAATTACAACTTATAAAAAAGTAAAAAAAATATTTTGTTTTAAAAATTTGAAAGAATTTTACAATTCTCATGTTAAAGTCACTTTATTTCCAAGTGAAGTAAAATTCAAAGGTTACTTTGTGTTTCTAAAAATTTCAAATTTTATATGGTTTGCGAATGTTCTGTTCCTCGTATTATGGAGGCCTCTATCATTGGGGAATGGCAGATAAACGGCTTACAGAAGTTGCCCGTGACAAAAAAAGCTTTTTTTTTTTTTTTTTTTTTTTTTTTAAATATTGATGCAAACATTTTAAAAATTAGGAGTAGTCAATGGACGCCCAAAATATAACCCATGGACTCTTAAGGGGTCCATGAATCACAAGTTAAGAAGCGCTGATATAGATCCTTCATAACATTTATGCCAACTTTTAAGCAATCGTTTAGTCAAAGTACAATACTGGCCATTAAAATTGCTACACCAAGAAGGCGACATGCTACAGACGTGAAATTTATACGAAAGGAAGAAGGTGCTGGGATATGCAAATGATTAGCTTTTCAGCGCATTCAGACAAAGCAGGCGCCAGTAGCGACACCTACATTGTGTTTAAATGAGGAAATTGTTCAGCCGGTTCCTCATGCACAAATTGCATTTGAACGTTGTTGCCTGGAGAAAATTTGTTGTGATGCCTCGTGTACGAAGGAGAATTGAGTACAAGCACGTTACTGACTTTAATAAAGGTCGAAATGTAAGCTACCGGGATTGCTGTTTATCTTATCACAGTGTTGCTGCTCGCGTCGGTCGAGATCCAATGACTGTTAGCAGAATATGCAATCGATGGGTTCAGGACAGTAATACGGAACGGAATTGGGGATCTCAACGGCCACCTATCACTAGCAGCCGAGAAGACGGGCATATTATCCGCATGGCCGTAATGGATCGTGCAACCACGTCACAAGCCGTGAGTCAAGAAACGGGATCATTTGGAAGACAACAAGTGTCTGCACGAACAGTTCGAAGACCTTTGCAGAAGCATGGACTCTCAGCTCGGAAACCATGGCTGCAGCTTCCCTTGACGCTGCGTCATAGATAAGAGCGCCTTCAATGGTGTGATCAACGACGAAGCTGGGCGCACGAATGGCGAGACGTCATCTTTTCAGATGAATCCAGGTTCTGTGTACAGCATCATGATGGTCGCATGCGTGTTTGGCGGCATCGTGGTGAAAGCACACTGGCAGCGGGCATTCGTCATCGTCATACTGGTCCATCACCTGGCGTGATGGTATGGAGAGCCATTGGATACACGTCTCGGTCACCTCTTGTTCGCATTGACGGTGCTTTGAACAGTGCACGTTACATTTCTGGTTTGTTACGACCTGTGGTTCTACCCTTTATTCGAGCCCTGCGAAACCCTACGTCTCTGCAGGATAATGCCCGACCGCATGTTGCCGGTATTGTACGGACCTTCCTTGATACGGAACATGTTCGGCTGTTGCCCTGGCCAGCACGTTCTCCAGATCTTTCACCAATAAAAAATGTCTGGTCAATGGTTGCCGAGCGACTGGCTCGTCACCAAACGCCAGTCACTACGGTTGATGGGCTGCGGCATCGTGTTGAAGCTGCATGGGCATCTTTACCTGTACATGCAATTCAATCTCTGTTTCACTCAATGCCCAGGCGTATAACTGCTGCTATTACTGCCAGAGGTGGTTGTTCTGGGTACTGATTTCTCAGGATCTATCCAGCAAAATTTTTTGAAAATTTAATCACTTGTTATTTTTAGTATAGTATATTTGTCCAACAAATATCATTTTGTTATCTGCATTTCTTCCTGGTGTAGCAATTTTAATGGCCAGTAGTGTGTACAATACTAAGAAAATTCTTATACTCTGTATTTTTATAATTTGTAATTTGATGGAAGATATGTTTATCTCCTATACCAGATTTGGAATTCTTACTTTCCTAGAGAATCTTCAAGATTTAAATTTTCAATTAATTGTTCCTAAAGGCTCTAGAAACTGAAGTATTGATTCATGGTAAGCATTTTTATTTTAATGAAAAAAGATGCTAAAGATTGTGTAAAATGATTTACTATGAATTGTTTACATCTTCATTGATTTAGCATTTTGAATGTTCTGTGAATGTGATTTTCTATAAGATTTTGTGTACATTTAATTTGGAAGCAAAATTTCCTACTTCCATAATACTTGTAATACTGGATATTTTGTATTACTATTACCATTTTGTTCAATACTATTACAAAGACCGTTTGATCATAAGTAATATCTTCAAAACAAATTATTTTTCAATTAGATTTTATATATTTATGCATATAATATAAGAATGCTAATTTTCAGAAAAAACCATAAATTATAATAGCAAATGAAAACCTTAATACATTGATTTTTCATTTATACTAAAGTTATTTCTAAATCAATATAGTTAAAACTTTTTTCTATGAGAAAAATTTAGTTCATTGTAAAAAATGCAATTGGTAACTAACTGAAATATACTTTGTCTTAGTATTTTTTCTCAGCATCCTAATTTTTGTTAGACTTAAAATTATAAGAAATATTTGTTTGAAAATTTAGGATTTTGGAATCACAGGAAAACGTCTTATTTCTGAAGTTCAAACCATTTGTATGTGTATACCCTGAAAGGAAGTTAAGTTCTAGTAAATATCTTTATTGATCTAATTTGAATGTTATTAAAAAAGATGTACACATTTCATCCCAGTAAATATCACTTATATATTAAATGTTGATTGGAAATTAGTTCTTTCTATAGCAGGTGTTTCATATGCTGTTCTGCTATGCATAAAAAATTTCTTATAATGGGCTGAACTTACTTTAAAATATTTTATTGTTATGCTTTAATTATTTTGATAAAGTTGAATTGTATTTTAAGAGATAAAATGTACCTCATTTATAAATTCTAACTTTAATTTCCTTTTCAGTTAAATGAGAAAAACAAATTTATATACTCAAGGAGGAGATTAAATTTAAAATAAACAAATTATATTTTAAATTTAATCTCATCAGAAAAAAATCTTTTATTTACTATGTTTTCACATTATTCAAAATTTAAATTTTTCTCTATTTTAAGATCATTAGGAACTAATATAGAGAAAATAATCATTTAAAGGATTAAAAATGACAATTTGTTTCTATTGAGTGCAAATTGTTAATGCATTAAAATTAAGAATTTACACAGTTGTAAAAATGATAAAATGTTTAATTAAATCATTTAATATATCCATTAGTTAATGACATTTCTGTTTATATTGAGCACTAATATGTAAGTTCAATTCTCTATGATTGTTTTCTGTTCTTTTAATAGTAACGTTAAATTTACCCATTATTTTGATCATTTGAAGATTCATTACAAATTTTAAAATTTTGTAATTTCAGTTATTTAACCAATTTCAAAGGGTAGAAGGTAAAATAGTCCATATTTCCCAGAAATTAGTCTAGGTTTAGCGTATATGTAATTAAAAAGATAGCCATTTATAAAATTGGTGTTATGAAATTGCTGAAAGTTAGTGATTGATAAAGGAAATTTGAGTTTGTTTTTGCTGAGTTCATTCTGGAGATTTTTACCGATAATGAAATTTATGCTAATAAGTTCTACCAATCACGTTAAATTAATGTAATTATAGTATTGCGGAAAACTGTTTCTATTTTAAAAATTAGTTTTACTATTTTTTCAGATTGCTGATTTGCAAGTATGATTTTTGATAATTGTTTTAAAATTCATTTTTAGAGGCTTTCTAGAGAATTCAAGAGGTGATTTATGTAATGTTGAATTAACTGCACTATGCTGAAAGGTGTTCGAGTGAAAGAATAAAAAAAAATGTCAATGTATAAATAAAAATAAAAATTATCTTTCAATAATAAACCTTTATTGCATAAGTATGTATTAATTTGCATTTAGATGAGCCCAATTGCACTCATCAGTTTATTATTAAATCTTACTCTTTCTAATAAAATTTCTTAGAATAAGTTTTAATAGTTTTCAAAGAAAAGGAAAAGTTTAGGTTTAAGCTATATAAAACACAAATTTCAAAATATTACCTGTAAAAAAAAAAAAAAAAAAAAAAAAAAAAAAAAAAAATGCATTAAAAAGTACTAAAATAATATGCATTAAATAATATATAAAATATTTATTAAATAATTAGAATGAGAATTCTATATAGATTTAAATAAAATGAGATGTAAATAAAAAAATTCTATAAAGGTATAAATAAAAAATAAACTTTCTAGTAGGCAAGCATTTTAGCCACTTCATAGCAAATAAAGAAAATTTTAGCGCAACAAATGTATAAAAAATATAATTAAATAAAAACTAAGTTTTTACCTTGTCTAGTGGATAAAAACTGAGCCACTAGAGAAAGCATTCAGTAGATCAGTGTCATCTAAAATACATCCATGAAAACTACCAAGAATCCTAGAATAGAACAGTACGTATGTATACATCCAAATTTCGTCCAATGCTGTCATCTTGTAGACGTATATTTATATATATATAAAGATAGTTAGTAAAATAATTATCATTGAAGGATTAGCTTAGATTCTTAAAAATTCAGGAATCTATTATTTTTGTTTTTCATAAAACACAAAATATACATTAAAAATATTTTAATACTATTTAAATCACGTGTTGAAAATTTGCTTGCCCTTATTTAAAGACTTATAATTTTTATTTAAAGATTTATAGTCATTCAAAAAATTATCTCAACTTTTTATTTTTAAACTATAATTATATACAAAGCTATAATGCAATTCAATGAGATTGGTTCAATTTAGATTATGAAATATACAAAAGTTTTGTTAAATAATGATAATTTTCAATATTTTAAAAAAAACTTATCAAAATATAAAAAAATGTCAAGAAATTACACATTCTGAGCTTCAATATAAATAATTATAAATATCAGATGTCTCGATGAAGAAACGGTCATAATTTCACAAAATTGATATTGCCCATCTGTCAAAATGTAAATAATAATTCAATATGATGTAGGTAGTTTTATTGTTTCGACAGAACAATGACGTCATTATTTCTTTTCCGTGAATTCACGAAGAACTCTCCGAACAATATTTTCACTGGAGGTTTTCTCCAATAGTTTCTGCTTGGCCTAATTGGTAATTAGTAAACATAGAGGAAGGAACATAATTTTGATAAATTATTTAAACATTGCGCTTAAAGGAATAACAAATTTTTTCATTTCTGTTTATTTTCAAAATGGAATGCAAAATAATACATTTTAAACATGACAATTACTTTACTCATGTAGGATGAAGGAATAGAAGTTTAAATGAAAAAAATGCATATTTATTGCAATGATTTAAAATAGCTTCCTTCTCTCTCTCTCTCTCTCTCTCTCTCTCTAATTTAGTAATTCAAAATAAAATTCTTTATTATTATTGTTATGAGCATCATATAATGTAGACAAACCTATACCTCAAAATAAATATATTTTGACTGCCTAAATTGGAGCAATTTCGGCAGCCAAGATTGGTTCTATCTTGGCAGCCATTAAGTATACTTAGTATAGCTCTATACTAAGTATACTTAGTATAGAGCAGTATAGTTTTATGGATGTATTCTAGATGTGCGAAGATATTGAAATAATCCCTCATCTATCTTAGGGGCTCATATATTTTGGTCCCCTAAACAATGAGAAAATGGTTTCTTATTAGCTGTTATTTATGAAATTGCTTTTGCGTCACATTTTTCTTAATTTTCAGTCAAATATCCTAAATTTTTGACACATTTACTGTTTAAGTTTACTTAATGTGATATAATTCTCACAATTGATAAATTAGAATTATTTTTATGCTCATTATTTTACACTTAATCTTTTGAAAATTTAGTTTCTTATTGTTTAAAATAAAACAATTTTTTTTTTCCTTTGGGAAAGTTGAAATTACTTCTAAGAAGTTTTCAGTGAATGCATAACTATATGAATTATTATTATCACTAGAGGGTGACAAAATAGTCTAGGATATTTGTATTTGTAGAGTTTAAATTTTTTATTTCAATATCAGGCAAATAATTGTTTATAGTTTTTTAAATAAATAATTCTTATAAATTTCTCTCTTACTACAAAATTTATTTCTCAGCCTAATATTTTAACTAATTAAATATAATTTCAACAATTTTTTTTTTTTTTTTTTTTTTTTTTTTTTTTATGTACAAGATAAAAGAGAAACTTTTATTTAACTAAAATTTTCCTGTCAATTTAATATTCTAAATTATTATGACAAAATTTCTAAAAAAATTACTTATTTCATTGCTTAAAAGCTGAAATACTTTCCTTTGTAAAATTTAAAATTTGTTTAAGAAAACATTTCAGCAAGTAAGTGTAAATATTAATTAATTCAAGAAAAATATGACAAAATAATAGAATTTATTTTTAGTGCACGCAATGTATTCTATTTATTTACATTAAACAGAAATATTAATTAAATGAAATGTTTGATTCTTTCATTGATAAATCTTGCTTTTGCATGCCGTAACCAGTTCATTATCACAGTTTTCATTTAACCATCGGTTGTCTTTGAATACTGTGGAGTACGTCGCACAGCATCTGAAAATAAAATAAAGTGCACTTAAAATAATTAACAATAACGATTAACATTTTCAGATCAATAACCTCAGAGAAAATAAAAGTCCAGAAGACAATTTTCATGAATATTAAATTTTATGTTTATCAATCTGATTAATACATATACATACACATGATTGGATGTAAATCTCATTAGTAAAAAACACCGTAAATTAATTAGAAAAATATCAAAGATTTCCTTCACTAATTTCAGGCATTAAGTAACTTTATAATAACATTGTTGGAAATATTTATATTTTTTATTTAGTAAATGTTTTAAATATCTAATTACCAATTCAATTTCTAAGAAATATCAGCTTTGTAAATATGGTAACCTTTGTGTTTGATTAAATAATTGAAATTACAAAATGCTTAAAATATGTTCCAAAAACCTTCAAATTATCAGATAGAATTGAACATTACTTTTATAATGGGAACAGTGGTAAAGTAATCAAACATAAAATTGAATTTACATGTTAGCACTTACATAAATATATTTCATTAAAATTTTTTATCTGTAATGTATTTTTCCATAATTTCTACAAGAGAAATCTCTTAATGGCATGCTTATTCAAACATTGCACTTACCTAAAACTAACTGCCTCATATTTAGTTCATTAAAGGATTTCTTTTCCCTATTACCAAAATAACTGAACTCAGATGCAAGTTCATTGGTCAGAAATTTTTGCATGATGCTTATGGTGCAATTCCGGGAAGAAGTATCCCCAGACAAGCTTAAAAAGTGGCACTGAAACAAAAACAAATAAAAATATAAATACACTACTTGCCATTAAAATTGCTACACCAAGAAGGCGACATGCTACAGACATGAAATTTATACGAAAGGAAGAAGATGCTGTGATATGCAAATGATTATCGTTTCAGCGCATTCAGAGAAAGCAGGCGCCAGTAGCGACACCTACATTGTGTTTAAAGGAGAAAATTGTTCAGCCGGTTCCTCATACACAAATTGCATTTGAACGCTGTTGCCTGGTGAAAAGTTGTTGTGATGCCTCGTGTAAGAAGAAGAAATGCGTACCAGCACGTTTCTGACTTTGATAAAGGTCGAATTGTAGCATACCGGGATTGCGGTTTATCATATCGCAGTATTGCTGCTCGCGTCGGTCGAGATCCAATGACTGTTAGCAGAATATGGAATCAATGGGTTCAGGACGGTAATACGGAACGGAATTAGGGATCTCAACTGCCACCTATCACTAGCAGCCGAGAAGACAGGCATATTATCCGCATGGCCGTAATGAAACGTGCAACCACGTCACGAGCCGTGAGTCAAGAAACGGGGTCATTTGGAAGACAACAAGTGTCTGCACGAACAGTTCGAAGACCTTTGCAGAAGCATGGACTCTCAGCTCGGAAACCATGGCTGCAGCTTCTCTTGACGCTGCGTCATAGATAAGAGCGCCTTCAATGGTGTGATCAACGACGAAGCTGGGCGCACGAATGGCGAGACGTCATCTTTTCAGATTAATCCAGGTTCTGTGTACAGCATCATGATGGTCGCATGCGTGTTTGGCGGCATCGTGGTGAACGCACACTGGCAGCGGGCATTCGTCATCGTCATACTGGTCCATCACCTGGCGTGATGGTATGGAGAGCCATTGGATACACGTCTCGGTCACCTCTTGTTCGCATTGACGGTGCTTTGAACAATGCACGTTACATTTCTGGTGTGTTACGACCCGTGGTTCTACCCTTTATTCGAGCCCTGCGAAACCCTACGTTTCAGCAGGATAATGCCCGACCGCATGTTGCCGGTATTTTACGGACCTTCCTTGATACGGAACATGTTCGGCTGTTGCCCTGGCCAGCACGTTCTCCAGATCTTTCACCAATAGAAAATGTCTGGTCAATGGTTGCCGAGCGACTGGCTCGTCACCAAACGCCAGTCACTACGGTTGATGAGCTGCGGCATCGTGTTGAAGCTGCATGGGCATCTTTACCTGTACATGCAATTCAATCTCTGTTTCACTCAATGCCCAGGCGTATAACTGCTGTTATTACTGCCAGAGGTGGTTGTTCTGGGTACTGATTTCTCAGAATCCATCCAGCCAAATTTTTTGAAAATTTAATCACTTGTTATTTCTAATATAATATATTTGTCCAATAAATATAATTTTCTGCATTTCTTTATGGTGTTGTTATCTGTATTTCTTTATGGTGTAGCAATTTTAATGGCCAGTAGTGTATTTTATTACTAAAAACATTTTATAATTTAAAATTGAAATTACTGTATTGATTGTAGCAACATGTATACATTATATAGTCATAACAATAAAATTATTACTTACAACATAAAATTCGTATAAGTTTCAGAAAAATAAATCTGTAATATATTCCTACATTTAAAAAAGCTTTTATAAAAAAGTAACCATTTAAGCAATATAAAATCAAATCAACTATAGTATAATAACAGTCCCATACAACACAATTTCGTCCGATAGACGTCGATATGACATCATCAGGTGGATGCACTCTAATCAAGTAGGCGTCTCATTTTGGTCCAGTTTAGATCCATTGCACGTCAAATATCATAATACCAATTTTAGAAATGTTTATTTTTTTAATTGCATATATACTAAACCTAAGGGACTAATTTCTGGGAAAAATATACTATTTATTCTTTTACCCTTTGGAATTGATTAAATAACTGAATTTACAAAATGTTTAAAATTTGTTATGAATTTTCAAATTAGCAAAACAAGAGTTAGATTAATAGGTAAAATTTAACATTACTATTAAAAGGACAGAAAAATAATCAAATAGAGAGATCAATTTACATATTAGTGCTGAATATAAACAGAAATGTTTTTTACTAAGGGATATATTAAATGTTTTGATTAAACATTTTTACAACACTAAACTTTTAATAAAATTTAATTCATGAAATGTTTATTTACAATTTGTACTCAGTAAAAACAAATTGCTATGATTTTAATTCTTTAAAGGATTTATTTTCTCTTGTTCTACATTAGTTCCAAATGAGCTTAAATAATACAGAAAAATTTAAATTTTCATGAATGTGAAAACATAATAAATAAAAGCTTTCTTTTTCTGTTGAGATTAAATTAAATTCTTTCTTAATTTGCTTATTTTAAATTTTCTCATCCTCAGGTATATATATTTATTATTCTCATTTAACTGAAAAGGAAAACAAAAGTTAAAATTTATAAATGAGGTACATTTTATCCCTTAAAATACAATTCAACTTTATCAACCAAAGTAATTAAAGCATAACACAATAAAAATATTTAAAATTATAACTATAAAAAGCTAACTATTTATAAAACAAATAATTTTTTCAATTTATTTGAAACTAGGTTCAGCCCATCATAAGCAATTTTCATGCATAGCAGAGAAGAATATGAAACAATTACTATAGAAAAATTTAATTTCCAATCAACATTTAATAATTAAATGATATTTACTATGATGAAATATGTGCATCTTTTTTGATAACATTCAAATTAGATCAATAAAGAAGACAGATATTTAATAGAAATAAAAGTTATTGTGCCAAACTTCGATTCCATTCAGTTTAGTTTTGCCTGTGAAGTCTTTGTGTGTGTGTGTGTGTGAAGTCTGTAGAAAAATGAATAACTACAAAATAACTTTAAAGGAATACAGTTAAAAATGGAATAATATTGATATTTCTATTTAAAACTAAATCAGAGCGTCATTTATTAAATTAAATTATCAACAAAATTTTAATGGATATATACAAATAATATTCATTCCGCAAACTTTTTTCGTTGTTTTGCTTACCTAAGCATTTTATTTTTAATTTCACTTGAGAGCATGCTTTTTAACTTCTTTTCAGGGTATACACATACAAGCAAATGACTTGAATTTCTGAAATTTCAATTAGTTACTTATTTTAATGTTTTTGCAATAAACTAAATTTTTCTCATACAAAAAGGTTTTAACAAACATTGATTTAAAAAATTTTTAGCAAAAGCAAAATTAATGTATTAAGAGTTTCATTTGCTATTATAATTTATGATTCTTCCTGAAAATGTGCATTCTTATATTAATTTACTTAGATGTATAAAGTGTGATTAAAAAAATAATTTATTTTGAAGATATTATGATCATATTGTTTTTGTAAGAGTATTAAGCAAAATAGTAATACAAAATAAGAATATACAAAATATCCAGCATTATAAGCATTATGGAAGAGGAAATTTTGCTTCCAAATTAAGTGTACACAAAATCTTATAGAAAATCATATTCATAGATCACACACAGTCACATTCTAAATGCTAAATCACTGAAGATGTAGACAATTTATACTAAATCATTTTACATAATCTGAAGCATCTTTTTTCATTAAAATAAAAAAATGCTTACCATGAATCAATACTTCAAATTCTAGAACCTTTAGTAGACAACAAATTTAAATCTTTCAGAAAATTTTCCAGGAAAGTAAGAATTTCAAATATGGTATAGGAAATAAAAAGATCGTCCATTTAACTTCAATATATTAAAATTAGTTTTCAAGTATACATTTTAATAGCTCTTCATTTGAAATATTAGTTTAGCATACATTAAAATAATTGGGTGATATAGTTTTTTCTTGCTATGAAGCAATATCTTGAATTATGGATTTAAAATTTGATATTCAATAAAAAAATTTTTTATTCTACAGATTTTTAATTCAACAGCAAAAAGTATTTTAATTAAATATTAAATCTTAGAACTAAGACTATCCTAAAAATAAATTTTATAAATTTGAATCAAATCCTAATATTGATTAATATTTATCTTGTTGAAATCAAGAGATAAATACATAAGTCTTTCACAAAATAATAATATATATAAGTAATTTTGGAGAGAAAAATATTTTGAATTGCTGGACACAGTAATGTATTTTCTTTAAGAAAACTACGCTAAATAGTAGAGAAGTGTACAGACGGTAAAATGCGCCAAGGATGAGATAAAGTGCGCCTGACTGGTTTACCGGTTCGGATAACGTAGTGATAAGGTGTTTTCGTTTTACATGCGCGTTTTGTATGTAACCTTTGAAACTATTACAGAATAATCTTGAAGCATTGAGTTTCGATATTCGATTTTTGAAGTTTATGTGTTGCTTGAGAAAATTAATAAGTATGGATGAGGGTATATTGACTTTACATTTTCGCGGAGTACGTATGGAGAAAGAATCATCAGGGAAACAAAATAGAAGATTTTTTAGAAGGGATAAAAACGGTATATTAGCCGAAAAGTAACGATTCGGAGATTGATGAAGATTAGGTAATTTATTTTGTTTTTCATTACAATTTTATTCATATTTAGAAATTAAAGTTTTTTTTTTTAAATGAATGTTTAAGTTGTGTGTATCGCGTTTTTCATGTTAGTGTTAGAATGTGCCGCGTACTTAAATTTCTTTAATGTGGGCGTAACTCTTCGTTATATTAAAATTCGAATTTAAACAAAAAATGAAGTTTGTTAACGTTCGAAATTTAGCTTTATTGCCCGATTGGCATAGTAGTAGGTAGAGGTACACTGATTTTTTTTAAGGTCATTGCTAGATATATTAAAATTTTGTTTCTATTTATTAGAATATTAAAACTTCTACAGTATTTAGTTATAATGAAATATTCAAATTTTTATTATTTCGGATTCGGAAAAACGCGCGATTTCAAAGCTGAGGTTCGAACGCGATCGTTATTGGTTAACGGCTATTGCGTAGTGACGTGTTTAGGTTGGCGACAGAGCTGTAGAGTGCTAGGCGTGAAAATTTGATATCGCGCCGATCCCGTACGGGTCTGTCTTCATTTACCGAAAATTATTTTGTGATATAATAAACTTTTTTCCAGCAATTTTCATCCTAATCGCAATGTTTGCATTTTTTTCAGCATAAAAATAACTGGAAAATTCAATGATATAAAAAAATTATTAAATTCTGCTATCACAAGCACATTTTATAAATAAAAGCAATATGTATCTTGTAACGTTAATTTAAAGTAGTTACAATTGTATATTTTTAAAATAAAAATACACATTTAAACATGGTAGGTTTCTACTCTCAAATAACCAATTTAGTTATAAGACATTATTTCTATTATGACTTCTTTGGAATGAAAATAAGTTATTTAAAAATACTAAAATATGAATCGATAAACGGAAAGTAATTATTTTTTTAACTTACTTCGTTACACACTTCTTAATGTAGCAATAAGCGACTGTAGACTGTGAGGCAAACTATAATTTAAAATTATGAAAGCAATACATAAAAATAACAACAATTGCAGTTAATTACCTGCTTTTAATATATGCCCAGATAACATTCATTATTAATGTGTTATGTAAATCCACCATGGCCGTCCAAATTACATCTATCATGGACATATAAATTACGTCTATTACAGATCCAAATGTTAATACTCCAAAACTCATCAATCATGTATGTCAATCCGACGTTCACATGTAGTCGACAGAAGACAATCCAGTTCACATCTTACCATGGACGTCTTTATGACACCCAAAAGGTATCCAGGACGTCTTTTGAACTCTATGGATCTTTAAAAGATATCTAATAGACTTGTGTGGTTGTATGCAATATATAACAAAAAATTATAATTATATTTAGGTGATAACCCAACCAAAGATTTGCAAGTTGTAGGAACTAATGATTTTAAAGTGGTAAGAGACAAAATAGACGGAAAAGATGAATACACAAAAATCGGGCCAAAGCTATTTTGCTACTTGTGATCTTATAAATATAAGTATGCATGGAAATTATTAATTTGTCTGTACTTATTCAATATTTAAATTCCTTATTAACGATAGAAGACAGAAGCAGGGAGCGAGATTGTTAAGCGTAATTTCCTGCACTTTCTTAACATCTGCTTTTTTCAATGTGAAACAAAGACAGCTTACAAACTTTCAAATTTAGATATACATGAACACCAGTCATTCTTATAAATGCAGCGCATTAATTTTAACAAGATTAAATGGGTAAAATGTCTCTTGTGAGAGTCAAACTGCATCATGTTTTAATCACGATAAAATTACATTTAGCAATTTGGCTTTTCTACCATTATAGGAGTTAAGTATAATATCTGTATACTATCTATTTTGAATGACATCGAAATTTTTTGGATTATGTCAAAAACTGTAACTGTGAGAGTATTTCATATTTGTTGTTTACAGTACCACTTGCGTCTTCTTTAACTTGAAAGCCGGTCAAAACAATTCTTCTCCACGTTATTATGAACATTATTTTATCCTCTTCTAATGTGCGATTTTGTTTCCAAATTATAATTTAGATAATCATTTTATGAATGCATGAGAAATTCTGTGTAATTTTCAAAATTCTTAACAATTGAATAAACAACATAGTCATTCACAAATCAATGTAAACACGTGCAAAATTTCTGTGAAAATCGCTTATATTTTTAATTATTTAATTCTGTTAAAACATGTTTTCCAAATTTCTGATATCATACTAGGGGCTAGTGAATGTCAATTTAATTATTTGTTTTTTAGTTGTTGATATAAGTGATTTAGCTCTGAATACTTATTATACTTATTTTAATAAATATTTTAAGTATGTAATTAATAAATAAATAAAGTTCCAGCAGTTTTTCTTCTGAAGAAGAACATTGCTTATGTTTTGGTCGAATGAATATGGAAATATATGAGATTAATTACTTATAACTAAGGAGAACTGAAATCTTCAGTGAAATAAGTCAAAAATGTTCATAATAATCGTGTTGTTTAATGAATTTTTGAAGAGGTTAGTGTTTCTTTCTATAAAATTACCATTTATGTTTGTCTGATTTTATTTTTTCTTGTATTAAGAATTTTATTTGATTGAATATTGTATCTACTTTAATTTACAATTTTTATGTGTTATTGGGGCTAAGTGTTCAATTGCCTTTTACGCTATAGGTATTTTTACATACATTACATTTCTCCTAATAATAATATTTTAACTGATGATATTGGCCAGAAAAGAAGAAAAACAGATATTTAATTCTATTAAGATCTGAGGTCATATGTTTGGCAATAAACATTAATCAAATGAATAAAAAATCCACTAGATTATGGGGATAGTTATGTTTCTTGGCTTGCTGTGATATTGAGGGATAAGTTCTATATTGTTTATTATTACTTATATTTCATTCGTTTTAAAATTATATTTTAAATTTTACTGGTTGTTTGAATAGCATTTCAAATCATCATCAGTAGCCCATTTTGTGTTGCTTTTGTTTGGTAAAAAAATTGTGTAAAAAATTTGTTTTTACATGTTATTTATTTTCTTGAAATATATTTTGCATAAGATAAACAAAAATATTTTCTCTCTAAACCAAAATTAGCCAAGGTGTTGAAAATGTTAGTTCTTAATGTGCAAAACAAATTTAAATCTCAAATATGGGTTTTCATTTAGATATACATGAAATATAAGTATAATAAATATTAGAAGAACTAGAACTTATACTCTGCTTACAATACCATTATATTATATCCTACTTCACTCTACCTTTAATTTCTGAAAAATTACTCCTACTTTAATTCTTAAAAGATAATAAACTACAGGTTTCCTAACAATGGAAGGTAATTAAATCTTAAAGTGCAGTTTTTTCTTTATAGCAATAAATAATTTTCTTTTTGCTTAAATTGTGATGACTTTTCTGAGAAAATATGTCAAATTATGTTACAAAAACACAAAATACATGATTAATTTCAGATTTCTTTCTTATTTATATCCTTTTGGAGTTGCTATTACCTTATAAATAAATCACATAATAAACATTTATTATATTGGTCTGACAAAAAATATCTTTTGTTATAGAAATTTTCATTAAAGTATATTGAAGCCAATAAAGTTATAAAAATTTTATTTCATTTATTATGATTAATTTGTTAAAGTGAAATGAATTATTAATTATTGTAGTTTTCAGTATATGAAAAAAGTTAATTCACTTATTTTGAGACACTTCATTTAGAGACTGTGACAAAATTGCATGCTATTTTGTAGATAATTTGCTTTTGATAATTATCAGTAACTTTGATTACTTTTCTTGAAATGAAATGATACTTATGTCTGCTAGAAAATCTTAAAATTTTAGCCAGGCAGTTTATCATATAAGGAAATTTTGAGTCAACTTTAAGCCTTGTTATTCGGAGGAATTTCTAGCAATATGATATTCTAAAAAGTTAATTATTAAATTTTCTGAAAGGAAAAATTCCAAGTACTTATTTTTGAATTGTGAAACAGTTATTTTTCAATTTTATGGAACTATTTTGTTTTATTGCAAAACATCCCATTAACACATTTGCTACCACTCATGCCATGGGGCATCAGCATGGTGCAACCTCATGAACCAGTGACAATCTGGGGCGATGATTGACTGTTATAAGTTATATGATTTATTTTTAAAAACGGGTATGGGGATTGAACAAAAAGGTTTTTGAGGCATATTAGTGACGTATCATTTTCTATTTTGATGCAGGGTTCTTAAATTTTTTGTTTCAATTTTTTATGTGCATTTTTAAAAATGCCAGCTTTTGTGGTTTGTTTCATTTGTCGCTCAACAGTCATTTTTTGCACACAAGGGCCAATTAGATCAGGACCTACAGTTTAAAGTAGATTCTTAACTACAAACATCCATGCCCAAGGTGGGATTCGAACCCATGAACTGTTGAACCAAAGGCAAGAGCGCTAACCATTCGGCTACCAGCTCGGTGGCAGATTTTGTGGATTGATATATAAATTTTACTGTGTGGCAGCTAATGTGTTGATGCAGTTAATGTACCTGAAATTAAATTTACTTGTTTGAAAAGGTATGCTGAAGTAAATGTGTTAAGTATCCCATTAATGAATAAAATTGAAATTTTGTAATAATTTTTTTATTAAAGATTGTAATAATTTTTGTAAAACCTGGTGATATAGATAGGTAAGTTAAAATAGGCTATTATGTAAATACAATATTGAAAAAGCTTACTAATTAAATATTTTTTAATTGCTAGAAGTTGTTGCTTAGTAGCAACTTATGACTTAAAATCTCCAATGTCAAATCTTTTTCATAACACTATAATGTCCTTATAATAAGAATAACTCACCTAATAGACTGATTCAACATGTTGATATGAAATAAACTTCTTCACTCATTAATAAAATGAATGAAAAATTTATTTATTTTTTATGCGGCTTTGTGATAGTGACTAAAATATTTTTTGGAATTCTCAAGTTATGCTGAAAGTTTAATACTAATCATAAGAGGACTTTTGAGATATTATTTGTAAAAATTATAAAAGTGCCTGTGAGTTTTATGTTGATTTCATCTTGTATAGTTGATAGTTTTTAAATAAATTCAATTTCTGTTTAAAAATGAATTACGTTAACAGTGTTAAATATTAATTTCAAATTCAACATTAATTGTATTAGGAAAAAATATTGATAAACATAAAAATTCAGTTCTGTTGAAAACAGTTATTTCCCTCAGAATTATTTCTTACTTCATGATTATGGTTTAGTAATAATTTAATTAACTTATACAAGTATGAATTAATACAAGTATGAATAACCTCTTACAAGTATGAATTAATAATAGTTTTTACTGGATTCAGCATTTGGTTTCTTTGCTGTTTATTAAGAAAGACTTAAACTCCAAGTTTTGAAATACTTGAATGAATATTGAAGCCATAAAAGTTTATTACAACTGGGGAAAGATACTATTTTTAACTATATTATAAATTTTCATCTCTTAAGTTTAATAATTTATTTTTATGATTAATTTATCAGATAAAATGTATCTCTTTTATTAAGATAGCAAAATTATTTTATATTTGTATATAAGTTTCCTGTTTATTACAATTCACATTTATTATTAGCAAAATGGAACAGAATTGTTTCATTTTTAAACAATTTTACTCTAAATCTATGTTTTATACATTGGCTTAAGAGCCTGAAGAATTTTAATTTTTTAAAGTTTTCAAAAATGTAATTGTTGGCAGTTACGAGTATGGTAAAAGATTGAGTTATTGTGGTGACTTTTGAAACATTTAAGTAATCAAATTAAGTGTTGGAATTTAAGCTACTCAAAAAAATTTAGCTACAGTTATATATGGAAGAATTATTTGCTATTTGATTTATATTGAAGTTTCTAAAGAAATTATTGTGTGATTAATAAGGTTCCAACCAACTTGGCTTTCTAAAAGAGTGGCTGGTATATTTCAATTTTTTATTTCATGGATGTTGTTGTTGTCATGTGACTCGTGCAAAATGAAAAAAAAATGCAAAAAAGATAAATCATATTGGACCAAAGGCATGGAGCACTGCCTGGCCACATCTTCAAATTTTTCCATATAAAGGGTGTCATGTCATCAGTTGGGGTTGAGGTAACAGAGTGCTGTTGAAGAGATGCCTTGGATCCAATGGAACTCCTGTGCAGTTCTTGCTATTACATGAATATATACTTATATTGCAAATATGTAGATAAATTTAAATAGTGACATTTTTCAGTTTAAATATCAGTTCTTGTGGCTTAAGTAACATTTGAAAAAATTCAGTTTGATTATTGGGAGGTTGCTGTAGCAACAAATTTTCTTCTACATAACCCAGTGTTCTACCAATTAGCAGAAGCAGGTGGATGGAAATCTTTATAATTTAGAAGTACAAACCAAGCAGAAGATCCCAAATATTTGACCTGCCATCTCCTGAGATATCATTTTATACAACTGGAAAGTCAGTCACAAAGTTTCTATGATTAGAAATTTATGTTCTCTAGAAATTATACATTGGTTTATTGAATTGTAAATACAAACTCTTGTAATTTAATTATCCTAAATACAGAGTAAAATAAGATTTAAAAAGCTTAACTTTTTATATATTACAGTTATATTTTGAGAGTTTTGGAATAAAACTTAGTTTCATAATATTGTATAAAATAAATAAAAGTACTTGGGGAAGGAAACATTTATTTAAACCAAACTATTGTTTCGTTTAGAAATATTTTATCATTGAAGAATAAAGATATATTGCAAGAATACTTTATGAGAAATAATTGATTCTTTTAACTTACAGCATTTATAATACTTTTATAGTTCTTAAATTCATTAATTTACTTCTAAATTTTTTTTTCTACCTGCTGTACGGTCTTGTCTTAATATGAAAAAAAAAAATTCTATTTTATTTTCCAAAGACTGGTGGAATTTGATTCAAGATATCTCACAAAGGAACTGACTTTTTTTTAACAGCTTAACTGCTAAATTTGTTTGGATAAATAATGATATTTTTTCATATGTCAGCAATCTCAAACATTTTAAATAACCTTATTGTTATAAAGATTACTTAAAATTTTATGCAAAAAATAGATATTATTTTAAAGTTTTGCATTTTCTTAAGAAAAACTCAATAAATAAAATGAAGTTTTCATATTACAATATCAGCTTATAGCATCTAATGATATGCCAACTAAATCTTACAATTAAGTTGGTAGCTAAAAGGTTTGAATTCCACCTTGTGCCTGGATGTTTGTAGTGGTTTCGAATCCACTGTAAATCATAACTCCCAATCCAACTAACCCTCATGTGTAAAAACTGACTGCTGAGTGACAGACAAACTAAATCGGATTAAATCCTATAAGCACCAAACCTGTAGAATACTTGCCAGAATTAATTCTTGCAATTTTTTCAATGTAACCTGATATGCGCATGTGTAAAATCTATGTACATTGATACAAAAAATGAAGTTTCATTTTCAAAGTAAATAAAATTCAATTCGAATTTTCATATTTGTGTGAAGGTAGCGTTAGGTCGGAATGCTAATACATTGAGTTTGAATTTTTTTTTTTTTCAACTCTGAGTTCAATTACTGTTCAAATGATGCTGGCAATTCTTTTACAAGTGATGATTAGGTGAGTACTTTTAATTTATGCCTTAATCAATTAAAATTATTTTTTGTAATAATTGATTAAGTAATTGTAGAAATACTTGATGTACATATTTAGTGAATTCTGATTCTTGCTAATTAGAAACTGAAGTTTTCATAAAAATGTATCTTATTTATGTTATTGATTTAGCTGTATTGCCTGGTTGTCTGCTGGGCTAGACAGCATTTACATTGATTTTTTAAAATGGGCTTAAATGCCTAGTGAATGAAAATCTTAATTTTCTTAAACTGTTGTATATGTTATTAACCCCTTAACCGGCTTTCCCGAGGTAACTCGGGCAAACAATTCTGTGCGTTTTCCGGCTAACCTGAGCCCCTTGGTAGGGGCAACTGGCTTCACTGCAATGCTTCAAATTCAACCCCCAGAATTGACAGATTACTGTGAAATCGTAGTTGGGGAACTTATTTACTGTACGGTCACGGTTGATTTAATTAATGCGAGCAAAAACCGAAAGTGTTTCAAGGAAGGAACAGCTATTTACGGGTTTTACTTTTCTATATTTATTGGCATTTAGTTTTAGTAATTAAAGGCTATCTAAAAATTGAAATTTATTAGCAATCCATATAATACTAATTTTAACTTTTTTTTATCAAGTTTTTAAATTATTAATATTTTTTAGTTTTGTACAAAAATATGTGACTTGGCGACAAGGTTAAAGTATAAGAAATTTTTTTACTTAATTTGTTCAAAAATATGAAATTTTAAAATGTTAAAAATTTTGTTTAAAATTAGAAGGGATAAAATAAGTAATAAATTAGATGCTAATTTTTTTTAAATTTTTGAATGAATTTAGTATTTTAAGCAATTCTGTAATGATTTTCATACAAATATACAATGTAATTTTAATAAAATGCAACTATAAGAAGTCTTTTCACTTTTTAGAGTTATATTTTATTGAAATTAGATTACATATTTTGTTTTGCAAATAATTAATCTTTGTAATCTCACATGGTATTTTTTAACTTCCCAATGTACCCAATTTTAATTTATAAATTGAATAACATGTTACTAATTATCTCATTTTAAATGCTTACATTATTTATAAAAAGAGTGTAAAAAATCGGAACTGCTTAACTGTCGACTGGGTACCAATTGCGTGCCCCAGAAAGATCACCGAATTGATAGTCCGTGTCTGAAGAAATATCTTCATAATAAAATTAAAATTCTTTTTCACTGCTTGAATGTGATATAATATTCGTAAGCTGGTTGTATTTTCACATATACAATTAGCTACTAGAGTAACTTCTGAGAGTGGTACAGCACTAATATATATTTTTGTGTGAGTGTGTGTATATACATATATATATAGATGCCAACAAGAATAGGGAAGTAACAGTATGGCATTTTAATAATTTGTTCTGGCCAATTGAAGGCGATTTATTGACACACTCACCTGGAATACATCATGAAAGAGATGTTTCCAAGATAATTTGATTGGAAATGTGCATCCACTACACTAGTTCTTCATTTGATTTAAATTTACATTTAACGGTTTCCCATAAAAATTTGAAAAAATTCCCAAGTTCCACTAATAAGGCATTTGTTAATCCTGTTTACAAATTGATATAATCAGAAACACCAATCTATCATTCTGCTATCTTTATTCTACTTGTAAACAATTTAAAATTAACTACATGTGCATTAATTTTCTGTTTATTCGAGAATTTGACTAAACATGTTTCAAAATTTTTCATATTGTTGATAGCTTCGCACTACTCAAATTTTCAGTATACATATTTCAAACATTGTTTAAAATACTAAGATCAAGGTAATTAAAAAAAATGTAGGAATAAATGCTCTTACGTAACTATTTTCGAATTTTAGAATGAGACTTATGTTACTCTTTATTCCACATAAAATTATATTATTCTGTTACGATTAAAATCTAAAACTTTACAAGGAAGCTTTTATTTTTAGCAAGAAAATTTTAATTTTGATTAATACTTTCACTCAATTTACATTTTGGTATAGGACTGGCAAATGATAATAAAATACATCAAGAACAGCTAAGTTCAGAAAAATTACTAAAAATTTTCCCTTAAATATTTAAGAAATGTTCTGTTTCATTATAATATGATTTCACAACAGACAAATTATCAAATTTAAATGTATACAAAATGTTTGACTTTAGTAATCACAAAACTTTTTCCGTAAAACGAAAACAGCAGAGAACATGTTAAATTATTTAATTTCTTTATTGTGCGTTTTCAAATTATTTCAATAATTTTTTTTGTAAATTTAAGGATATTTTAAACTAATGATTTGTAAGTATAATTTAAAATCATTAAATTAAAGTTACTTACAAATTCCGGAAATTATGAAATTTCCTTTATCATGGAAAAGAAATATTTTTATTTACTAATTTAGTGATTACATTTTAAGTATTAAGCTTTTTTTCTCATATACTTCAATATCTAATAGCTTTGCACTAAAGATTATACTTTCACCTTCCTGAAATAGAATATTTCAAATAAGCACTATGTTATGGCTTCTTTTTTCTTTAATATATATTTTCAAAATTAAAGCTCAATGACTTAATTCTAATATTTAAGCTAAATAATTTGATCTTCAATTAGATGTTTCTAACATGAAAGTAAATTTTATTTTTGTGTTAAATTAATATATTATGATATGTATTTTTAACAGATTAAACTTTATGCAAAATTAATACTTTCAAACTAGATAACGTATTCATTTCTGGTTAGTGAATTTATGTTTACAAAAATTAATTTTGTAAATATTTACTTTAATGAAAAGTATTTAAATACATTTGATTAACTAATCAAAAGTAGTTAAATATTTTCATTTATAACGATCAAAAGAAGAATGAAGTTAAATCATTATTGTAATAAAAAGTACTTTAAAAAATCTTTCTCTAAATTTATAGCTTATAATGATTCGCATGTCAAAGAAGTTATAACTCTGTGAAGAGGCAAAAAATATTTAATGTAGAGCTAATTTGAATATGTGAATAAATCTGGTGTTGACAAGTTATATATATTAAATATTCCATAATATTAGAATACTATTGTAAACAATTATGTTAAAGTGTCCCTGTTTTTATATTTTTGATATTTTTCTCCTTTTGAAAAACGAATATTCATACGAGAGACACATTAGTATTTTTGTAAAACAATTTAAGAAATATTAAAAGATATATAATAACAATACGGGTTCTTGTATGGAGAGATATTTTTTACATAATTAGAAACAGAAATCTTTCAGTAAGAGAAATTTATTATGAAAAATTTGCTTTCAAAATTTTCACCAAAATTTTCTGTTGTCAGTAGCTTAAACTATATACTATAAAATCTATTGTTAGGTAATTAAGTTCGCTTTTTATTTCTTTAAATTATTAAAAACATACAACAGCTAAATTCTTCAATCTGTATGTATTAAAGAACCAGAAACGTTTCTTTTAATGATTTTGAAAACTATTTGATTATTTTAAAAATATAATATTGATTTTGAAATGTATCCGCAAGGATTACTAATTACAAATAAACAGCAAATTAACTAATTATTACAGCTATTTAAAATTAATAAATTTTTCACTATCTGGGAAATTAAAAACATTTTTCTGATTTTTAATAAAAGTAATTATTGGATTAATTATATATATATATATAATGACATTTAAAAATTATAAAACGATATTCATTGTGATGGTTATATAATATATTTTTAATTGTTTAAGATTTTTTTTTTAAATACAAAAACTGCTTGGAAATAAATTAAATTTCCTGATAATAATTTACAAAATAATTAAATAAAATTTATATCTAGTGTAATAAACAATAATTAAGTAAATTTATATCTAGTGTAATAAGAACTTGAAGAAATTTTCGAGCAGAACATTCACACAAATAAAACTGTGAGCACTTGTGGGTTTCTATAGCTGACAGCGATTGATAGGCTTCCCTGCTGTAAGTCATTAGAATGTGATTATTGTGAGGTGGTCCAGAGTACAACGGAAATACGTCCCATCAACAATTAGGTACTCTTGACAGGTGCTAAAGGGGGAAAAACTTGTATTGCAGTGAAAGCCAAAACTATGTTGCCACCGCGAAGCAAAAATGATGCACTTTCTTCACAGCACCCCAGACGGTTAAGGGGTTAATTTAGATCCAGAGCACACTTTTTAATATCTGCTTAATATTGTTATATACCTTGTATTTTTAAAGTGTTCTTTTCATTCATTAAAAAATACTTAAAAAATTTACTATGTATATTTTATAGGTTATTGTGCATTTTATTGTAGGAACAGTAGTATTGATTATTTAGTTATTTTATGTATCTTTTGTAACTATAATCTATGAAATTAGTTTTGTAATATTTGTGTAGTAATTAATTACAATGAAATTTTTGATATTTGGAATCTAAAACAGCCAAGATTGCAATGTTCAAAGTTCAAGTTGGAGTGTGGTAAGGATTTTAAAGACAGAATATTTCATCCAGTGATGTAATTTCAGTTGACTAGATAAGTGTACAGTTTTTGACATGAAAATTGAATATTATGCCAAGCCCCTACTGGATCATATTATTTTATCAATGCATCATAAGATAAGGTGTATTGATCCTTCTTTAATTGTATTCTTAAGTACTATTAAGCATCTCAAATTAGTAGTTTTTTTTGGGGGGGAGGGGGGCTTTGTTGGTATTTTAAAATTTGCACAAATTATTTTTAAATTTCTTTTCTTTCACTGAGTGATTGCACAATCGTATAATTTATCTACAGATTTTCAGTATCATTGATTTTGTGTAAAGCTTTATATTAATCAAATCATCTTAACTGAAAACTTAGTTTTAATGTGTAAATATTGATTACTATTAAATATCACCTTTAAACATTTTTGCTTTTTTGAATTCCCATTGTTATAACTTAATACTTGTAAGTACTGTCAGGACTAGACACATTATTGTATTGTTGTAGGACCATAATACTTGGAATAAAAATTTGTGGGTTATATCTCCACTGTTGTTTAACACTGATATTTTGACACTCAGTAGTAGAACAGCTTACCAGTTCTAAAATGTTGTAAGGCATTTGAACATCTTTGTCTTGCAAAAGGATATTCATTCAAATCATATGTTACTTGTGAAGAAATTTCTAATTCCCTATCCCAAGGCTTCTTATGATCTAGTTGGATGGTGCTCTTTAAAGCAGAAAGACTCAGGTTCCTACCCAGTTTCTGTTGAATAGCAAAAAATGTATGTTGCATGACTGTCTCTCTTCTGCATGCATGTCCAAAGCTGCCAACTCTACTGATTTTATTGGGAAACTCCCGATTTTTCATTCCTCTCGATTTCCCAATAATGTATGAAAATCTACTGATTTTTGGCAATGTAAGTGAAAAATTTAAAAGCTGCTGAAATTTTGTGGAACAAAAGTCTTATTCAGTTGTTTTAGGAGCTTAAATAGTCAACAAATGGTGCACTAATATAATGATATATATATATATTATTTAAATATGTTCCTCTGAGTTTCGAGTTCGCCAAGGGAGGATGACGCTGTAACCGCTAGGCTGCAAGGACTCCTATTAGTTGGCAGTCATGTAATCAATATTCAGATCAGACACCAGGTGCCTATTGTTATGAGGATTGTTATCTGTTATGAGGATTATTACTAGTTAGGAAAATATTTCCTTCAAACAAAATATTTGTCATTGAATTCAAATGATTTATTTATGTTTTTATGTAATTTTATAAGTTTAATACTGATAAAAATTGCATTAGTGTAGTAAAAGTTATCCTATAAAATGAATATTGGGGTATAAGCATTATGAAGTTTATTTTTTTACATGTAGTATATTCTTTAGTTTTTCATAGCTCCTTTATGAGGTTGATGAATGTTTTATTAAAATATTAAGACTAAAACAAAATATGCTTAACATAAGTCATTCTCAGAATGTGCAATTTAAAGAGTAAAATTGCTTTTTTGCAGTACCTCCGTTTTAATTATTCTGTTTCAAGCAAAAATGTCGCTAACAGTGTCTCCTGATTTTTTCCCTCAAAATGATTAGAATCTACTGATTTTCTTTCCTCCAAGGTTGGAAGATATGCATGTCTGTTAGAATAGTGTCCTGAGAGATTTCTAGATTTTTATTCTGTCACCACATGAATATATCCCACTATCTAATGAAAGTCCTCTAAGTAGGAAATGTATTTGATGGATATTAAAAAGCTTTACAACAGATTTAGGTTTAACTATCCATTATGCAGTGTCAAAACACTAACGCTGACAAGCATGTAGGCAGAAAGTAAAATCAACATCTATCTCCAGTTTGGCAGAGGCTAGAATTGAATCTAAGACCTTATGACCCTTACATTTGGTCATAGTAAACCCTAACAGTAGGTGATGTTGCATTTTTATTTTATGCATGCATTTCTGTCAGTTAGAAACTTGTAAAGCTGGAAACTTGGTAGTTTTCTAATTTACCTTTTTTTCATCAAAGAAAGAGTTATTTATTTATAAAAAGTCATGTTAGAAAATATTCCATGACAAACATTCAAATGTCTTACAGCAGTTCTCTATCGTTAAGCTATTTGTTATACCAAGTTTAAATTGTTTTTTATATATTTATATAAGATTATATAATTGCATTAAATTATATATGTAAGATTACGTGATTTTCTCTTAAATTATAATTAATCATATTGTTCTATACATAAAAGCAAAACTTGGTGCAGGTTTTTATTTATCTTGTACTAATAGTTAAAGAACTAAAATGCTCAACTTATTTTGTTTATTTGTTATTTACTTCATTATGTCTAACAGCTGACTTGGAGCATACAGCGGTACTCATACGTTCATATTCAATCAGCCTAGATTTTTGTAATAGGATATTTCTAGCACATTATAAATTTATAAATTCTGATTAACATCTAGGCACCTTGCTGTGAAGAAGATTTTTTTATTAATGTGTCTATTCATTTATTAATTTATTTATTTGATACAAATTGTTCTTATTGCCATCAATAAAAGATTATCAAATAATTATTTTAATTCATTTGTAATTATTCTATCAATTCACTTTAATACGTAAAATTTTAAATGTTAAACATGTTAACTCATTAAATTTATATTTAGTTTTTGCTGCTTTTGCTTTCAAGATATTATTTCAGTTTAATTAAAATTATTTTTTTAATATTAAATGGTTGGTATTAAAGCAAATTGCTTAGAACAATTACAAGGAGTGAGAATTTCAAATAGTTGTAACAATGAAAATTCCATATCAAGTAAAAGCTGCCAAAAAGGACTTAGTTTTCATGATAGGTTTAATACATTGGGCTATACATTTAATTTAGAATCCACAGATATCCTAAATAGATTCAGCCATTTGTGTAAGTATCAGTTGTACCATACTTATGTACTTTCCAATGTGCCTAAAATTGGTTGTAATTTTAAATGTTTATAGAGTCTGAAAGCTAAGGTGGCACTGTTAAGTAATATCAAATCAGCTTTTATTTTGCTGTTATTTCCTAGTATTGGTTGCTTTCCAATCATTATCAATAACTTCTACTTATTGCGCTTAATAAGAAGATTGCCATTTATCAACATTATCATTACTTCTATTTGAAATGTCTGGCTAGAGCTGTATGGATAATTGTACAAGTATCATTGCAGCAGTTTAATTCTTAACTGTACATGGTCTACATTTATCAAGAAACAGTACAAAACTCTTACGTGATTGATAGTCTCTCTCCAATATTGACTTTCTTCTTAGCTCTTAAATGATCTGGGATGTGATTATTTTGTTTCAGTTATTCTTGCAATGGGAATTGTGGTGAATGGTCAGCCATTTCTTAGGTCATGCTCTCTATTTGTAAGTTCCAATTTAAGTAACCTATGTATCCAAAACATGACTGTTGATTATGAAACAAACCAAACCAGGCTCCCTACTGTTATACTCTACACCTCAATGTGTTACTATGTGTATTGTTCTTCAATCGTATTATAGCTTTTAGTCACTTGATTAATTACTGAAAGTCTATTTCATTATTTTAGTAACATTTTTATTTGATATACTCTCCTTTATTTGAAATTTTATTACTTTTTGACACATTTAGTGTTTAATTTTTAGTATTTTATGTGAAGAAAACTAATAATTTGCATCACCACAAATTTTTGCATTTTTAGTTTGAGACCGACTATCAGTTATACATGAATTGAAGCAAGTGGGAAAAATGGCCAGTTATTGTAAAGTATTTTCATACATACCATGCTAATGGGCATAACAGACTAACAACATGAAAATGGTAAAATTTTATATCTTTAATATATTGGATAATAGCTGATTGCTTTATTACACTTACAAAATTAATTGCAATATTGTATTTTTTAAATATGTATGAGTTTTATAAGATTTTGCATTTCTAACTATTTCTTTTATTAGATTATTTATATAATTTTTCATTTCTAAATTAAGAGAATATTATAAATTTAAGGTTATTTTATATCATAATTCAAAATTTTAGTGTTTTAAATGTCATTAAACTTTTCTTATGGGCTCATCATGACTTAATTAATAGATAATGATCTTCATAAGGGAATGTTCTGGGTTTAATCTCAGCCACTTTTGATAGCTAGTATCTGAATGGTTTGCACCATGGTTTTCTATTTAGCTATTTATGTGCTTGATTCTCATTTTGATGATGGATGTTTATAGTGGTTTAGCTTATACTTTAAAATGTAAATTCTGTTTGAATGAGATCCCATGAGTACAGAAAGTAACCTTTGTATGACAAATAAAACCAAATCTATCCAATAACTTTTAAGCAACATAAAATCAATGTTTCATTTTTTTATTTCTGCCTTTGTGTACCTTGGTTCAGATTCTTGGGAGTTTTGTAGGTTCTCTTTTTCTCCTTACGATTCTGAAATGCAGTCTGAATCTTTAAAGTCTTCAGAATCATATATCCAAATATCTTACTACAGCATTTAGTTATGCCTTCCAATATATGTCATTGTTTCTAAATAATTTCTCTATTATAAGTATTTTTCGGTGTCTAACTGTATATAGTATCAAGCTTGCAACTGAATGATTAATGTCTTGCTCTTCATTTTAACACTTTGTGTGTTTTATTCCTTATTCATCTAAGGCATAGATGTTTGTGATAGTTTGAAATCTTTTATAAACTGTATCTTATGGACGAATTTGCCTTAATGGGTAAACAATGATCATATGATTACAAATTAACCAAATGAAACTAACTACTGTGACAGTGGTATTTCAACCCACTGAACAAACTGCAATAAGTTATATTTTTGTTTTCAGATCTACCAAGATACATGCTTGAAAGTCTGCCAGGTTTCATTCCTTATATATTGAAATGACCATTTCTTGTGAAAATTCATCTTGGAAAGCAATTGTAAAATATTTATTTCAGCTTTAATCTGTTAGGCTATCCTATGCGATAACAAACAACTCTACTTGAGAATTATTCTGCAGTAGAACACATATTTTTTTTATGTTTATTGAAAACAATTTATAAATTATATTTTTGATTACTCTATTTGTTTTAAGAAATCTAATTTATATTAAATCTTATGAAATTTGTTTTATATTTTAAGCTATTCAAATTTTATTATCAATGTTTGTTTCTAAATTTCTGGAAAACATATTGATTTATTGTGAAACTGTAAAAGCAACAAAGTTGGAAAGTTTAATTCTTTTAAAATGTAAACAATAATTTTTATGAACTTTATATTAAAAATTTGATTTTGTCACAAATATCCTTCCATAGATTGAAATGACAAATGAATATTTATTTTATGCATTTCTAAGAACTGCAATTCAACAACTGATCAGTTTTTGATGGTCAAATACTGAGAAAAACCTACTTTGCTCTTGATATCAACTGTTAATATGTTTATTACCACTGTCTTCTGCACTTGAGCATGAAGCTATTTGGTATGCCAACAATACTTTGGGATGATGATTGATTATAAGTTACATGCTTTATTTTGAGTGTAGCTTTGGAAGTAAAATGAAGAGGTTTTTGAGGCATATTAGGGAAGCATTATTTTTATATTTTAAGTGCATGGTTTTTAAATTTTGATTTCAGGTTCTTATGTGCATTTTTAAAAATGGCTGACAGTACAAGTATTACAAGATTATCACAGCCTAATAAAATAAAAATAAAGTGACTAAAGCTAAAATATAACAAATACTTTAAAAAGTAATCTTTTTGATAATGACATCAAAGAAAATGAAAATTATAGTTGGAATTTTATGAGCAAATCTGGTAGTGATAATAATATTGTTATGGAGGTGATGTGTAATTTGGCTTCTAAGGATGGATATATGATTTTAAGTGGTAGGGAATGTATTAATGAAAATTACCAAATAAAGGGATACTCAAAGCGCATAGATTGGACTTAATAGTTCATTTCAATTATCAATGCTATTCAGCTACTTAAATTTATTTTGTTACTGGTTGTTATAGACCCAAAATAATTTAATTGCTAGTAAAAATCCTATGATGATTTTCAGTGTATGATAGAAAATATAAGAATTTATCTGTAGCAGTTTATTCCCAGCATTTTATTTACACAATGTACTAAATTTTTTCTATAATTTTAAAGAACTGAAGCCATTGATGTATTATGTTGTGACATTATCAATATTATAATAAAAAATGTAATAAAATAATACCAGAAAATATTAGATTTGTAATTATTATCTACCAAAAAATTTATATTAAATTTTGTCATTTAATTATTATTTCTACATATCTTACCTGACAATTTTTAATGAGAAATGCAAAAATTTTTAATCCTAAAACTATGTTAATAAAACTAACATTCAAATCTGTGATTGGTTTTAATTTTGTTTCTTAAGTCTTATTTCTATGAGTGATGTGGCCAATATTTTTATCACTGTATTGTATATTTAAGTTTTTATATTTGAAATAATGATCTATTGGGAATTACAAATTTCGCTTTTAAATTTATTGTATTTAAAAATTTTCAAATAATTGCCATAATTTTAGAAATATAAAATATTATCTTTATAAGTATTATTAGTTCAAAAGGTACCCTACATTTGCTTTCAATATTTCATAGCTTAATCATACTACATTTTCTTTATTAAATTTCCAATCTTTAATTTAAAATTATTATCATGTTTTTTATATCAGTAGTGATGACAATTTTGCAAAGAAAAAAATGTACCAGTGCTTTATTTTAATTGTTTTTTTTTTTATAAAAAACGTTTTTCTTTTCATTTTTTATTATTTAAACTTGTTAAATATATTTATTTTTGACTTTGGTAAGATAGTGATAAAAACAATTGAGAACTTAGCTCATGTTAAATTCTTTTGAATAAACTTGAAAAATTTTCTGAAAAACCTGAAGCATCATTGACACCTTGATTGAGGAACTCTAATCTGGTAAAAATTCTGTGAAAAGGAAAATGCTTTAAAATAAGTATGAATGTAAAAAGAATCAATGAATATACTTTATGTTTAAAATAGTACTTCTTTGCTATATGTGCATCATTCAAATATTTTTTATCACTTTAATCAGTATTTACAATTTCAAAATTAAGTATTTTATTCATTAATTATAAACATACAATTTAGGTATTTATTACACTGTAACTGCCTGTAATTAACCATGAATTTAATGAGCTCTTAGAAAAACTAGTAATTTTCTTACTCTTAAAATTTTCTGTTGACATTACAGTAATTGTTTCTTGCAATAATTTTCGCATGGAATTAATTTTTCATAGAACTTTAACTAGACCTTTTTATTGAGGTTTTTTTTCTATTGTAAATAGTAGTGTCATCTCACGAATTTATTGTTTTAAAATTCTAAGTGAGACTGAAAGGCAATAACTAATATTCTAATAAAGTTAATATGAAGAATGTTATTTTTTAAAGTAAAATTATAATACATTTAAAATTGAATTTTTATATGAATATGTTAATCATTGGTAAATTTTGATATTTTTTTAAAATTTAGTGTTACAAAGTCTGTTGAATAGATAATGGCTGGAGTGAGTGGAAAAGGTAACTTACAATATTTCTTCATGTCTTCAATTTCATTTGTTTAATTTTGCTGTTGTTTTAATTATATATGTAATTAATATGAGGAAACGCATTGATAAAATAAAAATAGTCAAAGATAATTGATTTGTTAATTTTTTTTTATTTTTCATGTGATAATCAATTCTTAAAGTATAAAAGAATTATAATTACATAGAGTTATGCAATTATTTTTCCACTTTTAAATATATTTTATAACAAAAAGTAAACAAAAATTCCCATTTTGCATACAGCTATACACACATATAGAATTAATGTAAAACTATTTGTTTGGATCAAGTTTAAAAGGTGAGACTATATATTTTGAAACTTTCATATGCTTAAGTGATAAAATTATTGTAAAGTTGTACAACTTAAATTATTCACCTATTGATTCTGAACATTTTGTAAAAATCTCTATTGAAATGTTGATTTTGCAAATTTCTAGACCATAAAAATATTGTTCAATGACTGAAAAGTCTGTAAAAATATTTTGCACGATCATCAAAGCAGTTAATTGTACCATTCCAATTCTTCTGCTGGCATAATCAGCTCTGATACTAGTATGTGCATTGGAAATTTTATTTCTTTCCACTTGAAATACAACATTGCTTTGCCCAAACAGGTTTCTTTTATTTCTTGTAAAGAACTTTAAATGAATTCTTTTCTTCATGTTTGGCTTCCATTAATGAGATTCTTTTACAATCTATATTTTTTCGTAAAGACTAAAATTTTCATGGAAAACAAGTGCAGTTATCAATTTGATGAATTTAACATTTCTTGATCTGTTGCATGTAACAAAATTCTCATTAACAATAAATAATCACATTAAAAGCTAAATCTCTATGAAAGTTTTCTAGATTGTATAACAGCAACCATGTCGTGGACATTTTTCTATTTTTTTCATTGTAGCAGCTTATAAATTCAAAGATATTTCAAAAGGCACTCAAATTTAATGAAAGACATTTCACTGAGTGGATTTTTTTACTGTCAAAGTAACTTTTTAATGCTTCAGTTAAAAACAGTGAACTGGAGTTTAATCAGCATCTGTTTTTGAAAGTGTAATTAGTTGGGTTTTGAGGTGTTTTTATTAAAATTATTTAATTTCAGAAATTGCATTAAATAAGAGTTATTGTGTTAGAGTCATTTATATTGCCAAAGAGATGTTGAAATTTAAATAAAGAACCATTCTTAAATGTGAATTCATTGAAATTATTCTTTGTTGATAAAATTTTAAACTATTTTTTATTTACTTCAATAAATTCCCATCCATTCATAATGTTCTACACTATTTTATAGCTTTCTAAACAATAGTTTACTGGTATATAATTTTAAAATGTTATCATTTGATTACAATTATACAATTATATGAGCAGAATTTTTAATCAAAGCTTTCTTATTTAATTTCTAAGTGGATATTCTATTGTTTTATCATAATAAATCATTCCTATTGCATATTTGTACAAAGTACTATATGTAATTTTTATTGTTAAATAAGTACATGCTTTCCATGTTTTTTGTCTATATTGTCCTAATGATAAATCAGTTTCAGTATGTAATTTCAATACCTTTAAAGAACTTATGTTAAATATCAAAGGTCATTGTCTTATATTTTAGATTTTATTCTTCAGTTCTTTCATATTTAAATTTTAACAGAAAAAGTGTTGGATCGCTGATGATTTTAGTAGTATGATTTTGAATTTGAATTACATGCAGTAAAAATTATGTATTGTTTTTAATGAAGCATATTCTTATATTTAAGCATTAAAGCATGTCTTCTGCAACCATATATTTTTATTGACTTTGGGAATTACGAGCTCCTTTGTGTTGAAAAGTATTAACTTAAAGGCATGTTTATAATGAAGAGCTGGTAAATTATTAAACTTTTTGCTAAGTATTATATTTGTTGAGTTTTATTGTATTATTTGTTTTAAAAATTGTGTTATTGAAATTTCTTTTACATTTCTCAATGTTTATTGTATATTTTTAGCATTATATTGGATATGTATTGCATTAAATAAAAATTTTTATCTCCTAAATATTCAATATTTTGTCAAGCTATTATCTATTGTGGAATTCTCACAAATCATAAAAGTTAGAAAATTGTAAATAATCTGGGAGAATTGTGAAGATATTGTAAATTGTCATGTTCCAATATTTTTACAATTTCTTATGGTGCCATATGTACCTTTCCTGCTCATCATGAAAATATTATTTTTCATTAAACATATTCAGTGTTGCTTGAAATTTTTTTTTAATTTGATTTAAAAATTTTAAGTAGCTTTCTTTGATTTAATTATTTCATTCATATATGAGAGTTTTTCAAAATCAATGAATTTAAATGAATTTGAGTACTTTTATCTTTAGATTTCAGTTCAAACATTGCATTATAAATTTATTTGTATTTTTAAGGTTCTGGTAAAGGTAGAACTAAACCATGTTGTGCTTGGTGTTCTGAGAAAAGAGAATTGAAATATTGTCTAACCGTTGGGCACCAAAAGAAAGATTTTTGTTCTGAGATCTGTCTTCATGATTACAAAATTTCATTTTTAAAGGTATTATTAATTAACTTTTAAAATATGTTTTTTTTTAGTGTTACATATAATATTGCATAGAATATATTCAGTACATGATTTTTCCCATAAAAATTATTTTCATAAATATTACTTTTATTATGTTTAACAACATTCAAAATATTTAGTTCAAACTTAATAAATAAGTATGTTAAAAACAATTTCATTACACATAAATAATCAATTATCTTCATAGATTACCCATAAAAATAAACTCTCTTATTATTGGGAAGATTTGTTGGAATTATATCTTAAGTAATGTGTATGGTAACATCTCTTATTAGTATCAAATTTAGGAATATTTGTGATGACATGAATAGCGTGTTTGCTAATTCGTAATAGTTATAGATTTTAATTATTCTTTACTTGCATTCAAAGATTGAGAATTCTCATTAAGATGTTTCTTTTGCTCACATTTAGAAAAACCATTTAATGACTAATTTACAGTACTGCTCTAAGAACATGGAGCTGCACTAACATGGAGTAATTCATTTATTATTGAAATGTAAAATCTATATTTTTGTTCTGGCATTATTGTTGACATTTTAAATTTTATTCACAAAATGTGATGTTAACATGTAAAATTGTTGTCTTGACCTAACTTGAGACAGATCATTTAATGATAAAAATTAAAAGGAACAAATTGACATATTGAGGATAACTATAATGACCTTTGACTTTCATTAAAATAGAAAGTCATGACCAAAACATCCTGAGTGGTACCCCACTTAACACTAGCTAGTCTTTTTAATAAATTAAGTCGTCCTGAGACATTTTTAGCGATTTTTGAGGCCTGTTTGTTCCAGGTGAGTCTTGGGTCTAAAAGAATACCGAGATATTTAGCAAAATCAGTTCTCTGAAGTGGTTTGTCATATATATATATATCCTTTACATGTGCATGCTAAAAGGAACAAGGATGTTAACAGAAATGAAAATAAGCTGAGAACTATGTATGTATATAAAAGTATTAACATTTTCCAGAAAAAAACCAAAACAATAGTCAATAACATGAATACATGTAGTCTTTAAATTTAAAATGGTATATCAAAAAAGTAATAATTTAAAAAATTCTTGAGTGAAATCCTTTTTAAAATATGAAATACATCAGGATGCATTATCATTAAATTAGTTATGACTTTTTGTCTGCCAAATTAGAAAAAAAAATAGTATTAACAAGATATAATCAGATTAGATATTCATTGAAAGTCACAAAAAGGAAAAGCAGGTTATTCTTTTGTGTTTACTGATATTGAGAAGCATGATAATTCTTTGAAAAGATTATTGTTTAACTTAGAGGCTTTATGATATACTGATTACTAAAGGAAAAAATAAACTCTAGCATACTGTAAAATTATGCTTAAATTTTTTTGAAATGACATTAAATTATGTGTGAATTTTTAGTGATATCTTTTTCAGCAAGTCTTTTGAAATGCTTCAAAAAATTCTCTTTCTTAAAGAGAATTTTATGATACAAATCAATATGAGGAATATATACAGAATATCTAATATCAAACATGTTTTGTGTAATAACACTATATATATATATAATTTGTTTCTAATTTTTTAAGTAGCTCTCCACTCCTGGAAATACTTCTTTTCTTTATTGGACTGCAATACTTATTATGCTCAAAAGAGCCAACATAAGGACGTAATTTTTTTAAAAAAAATTTTTCTAAGTAAAATGATGTATGACTATAAAATTCATCTTCCTGCCAAAATCAGTAGCCGCCATTGTTGGAGATCACTGTTGCAAAATGCTTCAGTACTGGTTCAAAGATACATTGGATGTGTTCTTGGAGCACCACAGACCAAGCAGCTTCCACATGTTGCCAAAGTTGATCTGGTGTGGCAGCTGGGGATGTAATTTGGGTCCATCATTGATCAACCATGGACCACATGTTTCCTATCGACGAGAGATCCAGTGAGCCAGCTGGCCAGGGAAGCAGTTCAATCTGGCTATTGGTGAAGAACTTTTGGACATTCATTTCAGGTGTGGTCACGCATTATCCTGTGGAAATGTGACTGGGCAAACCCTGAAGGTAAGGAAGGACAACTGGCTCGAACACCTTGGAGATGAGCGCTGGCTGCTTAAAGTACCAGTATTGTGTACTAGACGAGTGTGAGAGCGATATCCAATACCGCCTCATTATATAATACTTGGTGCAGGGCCTGTGCTGAAAAGCTGCACAACGCTACTGTTTAGCATCCTCTATCCACTGTGTCTCCAAGCTCGAATGCGACCTTTGTGGTGTTGCATGCAGAAGAGTGACTCGCCATTAAAGGCAACTTCATTCCATTTTGCCGCCGTCATTCCTTCTTTCATCACACCGTTAGAGGTGGAGATGCCTGTGATTCTGCGTCAAAGGTAGACAAAATAATGAACGTCTTGCGGACAGACCACTCTGCAGAAATCGAACGGTACGCCCAGACACTTAATAATGCATTACAGACTGAAAGTTGTGTGCTATGGTTCGTGATGTGGCTGAGCTATCCATTACTGCCATGCGCACAATTTGCCTGTCATCACGTGAAGTGGTGCACCGAGGTGGATACGATTGAACACATCGGTACCCTCCTGCATTCAATGAACGCATATCTGCATTACAGTTGTTTGGTTTCGTCCAATACTATTAACGATTTCTTTGATAGATAATCCACATTCTCGGTATGCTACTCCTCGGTTGAACTGGGATACTTGGTCAAAAATGATTTTCTACAAGGCATAATTGATCTTTTTTTTATTTTTTGAAAAAACCTCAAGAAAAGCATAATTGCTGAACTTGAAATAGTCAAAATCTCCAAGCCTTAAATAGTGTTTTGAAGTGGCGACACAGCACATGTAATGTGCGTCTGTTCTGAAATTCTATTCATTTGTATATCTCACCTCCGCTAATGCATGCTGTAAATGTCATGTTATTTACATGCTTCCTCCTAGGCTTTGCATTTATGGTGGCCAGGAATTTATATGTATGAATAATATTTTGTTTTAATGAGCTTAATTTGAAAAGAGTTGTGTTTTATTTTCTATCTTGTGTTTAATACAAACATTAGTTGTAATGTTTATATAGTTTCCTGATTTTTCCAACTTATAATTATTATTGTTAATGATTTCATAATGTATTGCCTATTATTATGTCAATCTGTATTTTCTTCAATATAATTAAACTGATTTCTACAATTAATATATTTTTTAATTGTAATAAAAAATTATAAGATATTACTAATGTGGCATCGTAAATTCCATTAAAATATTGAATTCCAAATAATAGGTGTAACTTCATCTATAGCATTTAATGAAACTTTGAATTGTTTGCTTGGGAGTCTTTGAAAGCTAAGGAAATTTACTTTTGAACTTGTGTGAGAACATTGATTTGTCATAAAAATAATAATGCTCTGAAGAAGTATCAAATGAAATCAATGTCAATGGTGTACTTTCTTACCTATCATACAAGAAAATGCCTAGATTTTCTCGCCTATCGTCACAATATAAAATGAAATTTCTATAACATGATTGAAAAATTAAATTACTTTGCTGAAATACATTCTGCTGGTATGTATGGTAGCAATCTAGTTTTATGACTAAGATAAATTTTATCTAATATAAAAAGAGGTTGTATAATAATGTATCAACTAGATTAATTATGTTTTCTTTCTAAATTTAAGAAATAGCATATTTCTGATTGTTAGAATACATTCTCACATTCATGTTCTTTTAAAGAGCTCAATTAATAATTTTAAGCTCACAATTTTTCACCTTCAATTCTGGGATTTTTAATTATTTTTATAGATGCTGTTGTTCTTATACTAAATATATCCGAAATTCCTTAATAAAAAATTGTTATAAGAGTTGGTACATTTTTATCAGATTTTAGAATAAAAAATTAATTGTATACATTCTATGAGTTTGCTACTTATTTATATTCCCAGTCATCTTTAACATAGTATTACAATGACACTTCAGTTATCAAACTAAGAGCTGATTGATCAGTATTCTGATATTTATTTGAGCAGAGATCATGAATTTCCATATCATGGGAATATTTGTAATTTATTCAAAACTATAGGTAGCTATCAAATAATTCTTTATGTGCAAAATGTGATTGCCAATCACTGAAAAGTTGGATGTTTTAGAATGATCATGATAGATAAATATTTTCATTAATTAAATATTAATTTTTATCACCATTCAGGTAAGTGGATTATAAAATTTTCGTCCTTACTTACATCAACTACTGTTAAGATCTAGATATACTACAATTTATAAAAATCTAAACCAGTGGCATGACAGCTCATGTGGGCCAAGGCCTTTCTGCTTTTCTTATCAAAGGCCCTGGCATGCAAAGCATATGCCCCAGTTAGAGAGTCAGCCTAATGCAAAACCCCCAGGGTTTAGTTCCCAAGCTTACTGGATACTCAGTTTATGGACCCACTTAAGGGATGAAAGTTGAGTTAACCTATCCCAACCCAAGGATAGAACCTTGCACCTGGATTTTTATACTACAAAAGTATTTAGCCTATTGTGTAGTATACAAATGACTTGCTGTTATTTTATTATATGAAATATGTATATAATGAACTGAATTTTCAGATATCATTTTAGAGATTACTTTTAAAACAAATACATTAAGATAAATTTGTACTAATACTGAAAAAGCAAACATTTTTTTGTACCATTAGTTAGATTTGAATAGTTGATCTCAAACTGTATATTTTCCGTTAACTTATAATGATAGCTTTTATATATTTTTGATTGTGCAATATGAAATCACATATTCTGATTGAACAAGTGTATTGAAAAAGAGTAATGTTCAATAACATAGTGTTTTTGGTTAATTAGTTATACTTGCATACTATAAAATTGTAATTGATGCAAAGTAACTTATGTGTTTTTGGTAATTGCTCTGAGATTTGTAATGCTGAGCTGGTAGCCGAATGATTAGAGCTCTTGCCTTCGGTTCAACAGTTCGTGGGTTCGAATCCCACCCTGGGCATGGATGTTTGTAGTGGTTCGCAATCCACTTTAAGCCATAGGTCCCAGTCTAATTAGCCCTCGTGTGCTAAAAATGACTGTTGAGTGACAAACTGAGTTTTCCAATGTTTCTATATGGGAGCTCATTTTGATCTTCAGCGTACCCTTTTTGGATTGGAAAGTGTCTGGTTCAATCCCTAACATGACTAATAATGGTTGATAGTTGCTGTGTTTCCTCTTTCTTCATAAATATCTGTTTGGATGATTGTTGTAGTTTTCAATTCTGTGAGAAGGAAAATGCTTTAAAATAAATATAAATGTAAAAAAAAAATGAATGTGGTAGTTTTTTGTTTTCTCCTTATGACATGTCATCTTGGGAACATTTTATGACAGATGCTCAAATGCTTTAGATTTAGATAATAAGATGGGGTGTTTCCAAAGGAACCTAGCACTGCGACCATAGATCTATTGTACAATAGCCCTCAGAAAGCCCTATTTGAAGAGACCAGTGGCTATAGCAAAATTCAGCAGACATTTTACTGCCACATCCAAGGTTCAGTCATGTGCAGAAAAAGTTTCACATTCACACAAGATATGTATTGAAGTTTCTTCCGTATAATGACAACCTCTGCAAGTGGGGATCATCTGAAACTCCTATTATGGTGGGATGTCTTTTAAGGTGGCGGTGTCCTGTAAGTAGTCTCACTACTTTCCTTAGACTGCTTCTATTGAGCTTTAATAATTCCTTTTGCCTTTTACTAGGGTGTGTGCTATTTAATAGCCTTGCTTGTCTTTGATCATTGCCATTGTCCAGTTCATAAACTGTTGTTTTTTGAAGAGATCAAACATGTTTTTTTCTGATCAAATACCTAGCACTGGAAAACATTGGTTCAGGACCAAAAAAGTTGGTTGTTGATCCAGTCCTTGCCAACTCATCAGCTAATTCATTGCCAGGAACACCAGAGTGCCCATTCACCCACATTGAAGTAATGGGGATTTTATTAGCCAATCTACACAGAGTGAGATAACATTCCTGGACAAGAACAGAAGTTACGTAGACTTCGGTAGAGCTAGTGATGCAGCTTGATTGTCAGAACAGATAATTATTCTTTTACGAGAATAGTTTCTGTCCAAGCATATTCTACTGCACATAAGAATAGCAAAGACTTCTGCTTGGAATACAGTTGTATGCTTACCCAAAGGGAATGATAACTTCGTGCCATCAGCTGGACAACAAATACCAGCCCCAGTGTTGGAATTCATTTTTGAACCATCAGTATACCAGTAAATACAGTTTTCACTGATGGCAACATTATTCCAATCTTCTCAAGGGAAATTGGATTGTTTCAGGCTTATGAAATGCATATTTAACAATTGTGTAATTAGTAGGCATACTTATAAACGGATGACTAGTTACTTCAGTATTGAGGTTCCCCAAGACAAAAATCTAGAGAAGTTGTTCCACTGACTGTATTTTTAAGCCTCTTCATATATGCATCCTCTTTACATGCATATTGAAGTATTGCTTCTGCTTCAATATGCATGTAAAGAGGATGCATATCAAGCAAAAGCTCCAGTGTAGATGTGGGAGTAGTTCTCATACGCCCAGAGCTTGAAGTTTAGTTAATTCTGCCTTAGTAGTTTCATTTTTGATTTTAGGCCACCAGACCATTGAGCCATTGGAAATAATGGGACAAATGATCATAGTGTAAATCCAATGAATAACTTTTTGATTTAAGCCCCAAGTTCTTCCAACGGCATTTCTACATGACCAGAAAGCTTTTTTTGCTCTTTCAATACAAAAGTTAAAGTGCTTGCTGAAATGCCTTACTGCTATCTGATGTTCATCAAAGAGTCAAAGTGTTTCTACAAAGATTAAAAGTTTGTGTAATTCTTTGCGAAATTCATTAAAGCATTTGAGAATCAAAAATAAAAATTTTCTGCATTAGTTCAAAATTTAAATTCTTAATATGTATGAATTTCTTAAACTTGGATTTCTATTTGATACAAATATGAAAATTTAGTTTTAATGCTAAAGAATTCCTTTGTATTATTAACAAGTTTTCTCCAAAAAGAACATTTTCTGTTTTCTAAAAGTAACTAGGATCTTTACAAAGTTTAAAGGAACTTTTATCATCTTACATATCTATTTTAAATGAAAAATATATTTTGACTGAAATTTCTGGGAAAATGCACTTACATATTCATTATCAAACATTTACAGTGCTAGAAAAATTTGCAAATAATTACCATGAGTAGATGCATTCCATTTTCAACTGTGTATACATTTTATTTGGTTTAAACAATATTTCTGATCGATGTTTTATATATCTTAAATTATAAATTTATTGCTTTAATTTTTATTTTGTATCAAAAATTTCTTCTCATAATTTATCAATTTCATTAATTTCCCATATTTGTATGACATTTAAAAACCTCTTAATGTATATCAGATTACAGCTTTGCTTTTGGTATTACTTCATATTTATTCATGATGTCACCCTGATTGAGACCATTAACTAAAAGATACACTTTACAGATTTTTTGCGTTAATATATTCCAAATGTAGATACATCTAAAGTCACTGTATTCAGTGAATTTTGTTGGTAAGGTTTAATAGCTTGTAAATGCTATTTCTATTAAATCTTTATAAAATATACAAATTCTTACTTATCAACTTCTACTAGTTTTTTATTAAAAAGTTCTAATGAGGTAAAACATTAAAATAGAAAACACTTGAACTATGCTAATGAGAAATTAAACTAAAAATGCTAAAGAAACTAATAAGGAATTATACTAATGAGGTAAAACTTGTTATAAAAAATCCTTTTTTATAACATGAAATTGAAGTAAACTTACTTTCCTTAGAATTATTAAATATCTGCTGGGATATAAAGAAAAAGTGCACTATACCAATAAAAAAACAGTTTTTTATTGATATCAACAAAAATGTTTTTGTATTAAGAAATACTAAAAATATTTATACAAAAATTAAAAATTTATTTGTTCTTAGAAAAGATAGTAAGAGAAAATGAAAATTTTAATGTTAGTAACAGTAAAATTTATTGTCGATAAAATTTCTTTAGTTCTTGTCAGCAGATAGCATTATTGTAAAAATAAATGAATTTATCAAGAAAACAGTAAAAATATATAATCTTTAGGGTTTTTATGATCCTGATGCAAATTTTTATTTTTGATGCTGCTTACTTTTTATGGATTTCCATTTTATATAATTTTTTCAGGATAAAATGTCTTTTTATTCTTCTGCGAAGATCTTTGTGAAAATTTTAAAATTTATAATACATTAGTATTTGTCTCTTATGAAACTGCTACAGTGTCCTATTTTTTCTTAACTGATTGGGACGTTTTACAGTGAATGTATTATTATTTATTGTGAATATCTTACATTTTTATTCATCTAAGATTGTAATTTTACTCTTTTTAAAGGTAACTTGTGCATTTTGTGAAAATGAAATCACAAAGAATCCTGTTGTTGTTACTGAGCCCACAATCAAAGACTTCTGCAATCAAACCTGTCTTCAGAAACACACTGCAAAAGAATTAAGTACACAAGTTGAAAAACAAAAGGCAAAGCAGTCAAATACAATTCAATATCACTATGAAATCACAGGTATGACAGAATTTTTGTTATTAATATATTAAGTTATTTTACCAAAACAAATTAACGATTTGTATCTAATAATTCATAAAAGAAATCTTAAAATATTCAGCTAAAAATGATTATTGCCTTGTAAATTTCAGTATTTGTGTAGATCCCTTAAAGCTACATAATTGTTATGCAGATTCGAATGCCTTTATATGCTGACTATTAATAAATGATTCTTGTTGGTTATGTTATTCCCTAGTTTGTTTAGCTGTAAATTAAATTGTCATTTTATTTAACATTCTTTGGTGATTTTGTATGGTTTGAAAGGGTGAGATAAATAAAATTATTTGATTTATTGATTTTTTATAGATATAAATTTGCTAATTTTTTCTTTTGAATTCAAATAGAGGACAATCTAGATTTTTTTCATTAAGTGTAATTTCCACTTTATTTGAAAACTTGCTTTCCGAGACTGGAATAAAACTAAAAGTTAAGTATTAAATTGAAAGTCATTCTCAGAAACTAATCACAATAACCGGATACAAAAAATAATGAATATAATTTCTCATAGTTTAATATTTAAATACTAGTTATACAAAGCATTATCATTGAGGAAAATAAATATTTTATTAATATAACCTTATATAGAGCACTGTAATATTTTTAGATGAAAAGTATCCTTAAAAGTTAATCCTACATGATAAAACATTGAGAACTCTGAGAAAAGTACTTCAGTAACCATTATATTTAATTTTTTAGCAATTTATAACTAACAGAAAAATGTATATTCTAATGATTTTTAAATGTATTTTATATGTAATCATCTATTAACAAATAAAAATCATCAGTGGTTATCTAACAAACATCAAATTTAAAACTTAATTAATTCTAAATACTTTCTAAAATATTCTTACTATATTTGTCAATAAATTTGACATCTTGTTTGATGTTGTATGTCCAAAATATAGCTAACTCATAATAAGCACATTTATGCATGAATGCAGTGGAATTTCTTGTGGAATGTTTGTAAATTTTTAGTTTTTTTTTCTAACTGTTTAGTTTATTTAGGTATCTATATGATTTTCATACTATGCATCACTACTGAGTTGAATCTATTGTAAACATTGTCAATTTGTGTTTATATTGTTTAACTAACTATTGCAACTATATGCAATATTTTAGTACTTTTCTTTGTAAATGTTTTCATACCTTAGACAAAATATGCTTATATGATAGAGTATCAGTTATTATACAGCTTGTTGGAAGTTTCTTATCACGTGAGATTAAATTACTTGATACAAACTAAAAAGATGAACTTAAGTATTATAATTCAACCAGATTTGCAAATTGTAAAATATCCATTTCACGTTATTCCCCTCAGGGGACACGGGTGGTAGGTTCTTTAGATAAAAACAGATGTCACAATCTTGAGGTACCCTAAAGAACTGTCCTCTTCTTTCTTTTCTTCTCTCCTCTTCTGCTTTTTCTTCCTTTTCTTCCTCATTGTGGTTGCCTTGTAAGATCGGCTTCCATGGATCAAGCGACCATATATCTGCTGTGTAACTCGATAAGGGTGGAGGCCACATCAAAGATATATTGAAAGCATGTAATGTCTGGCTAGCACTGATGCAGTTACACTGCATCCCCTTTTTGGGCTCGGTGGGTGGTGCAGTCAGGCCTTGAAGTAATTAACCTATTTCTATGGAATGTACTTCTAATTCTTTACTCCCTATGGAGCAACGAATGATACAGTATCAGAAATATTTTGTTATTAAAACAACTGAGAGCAATTTTGATAATGTTTCCCCTTTCTTAATTCTAAGTCTTATTGGTACAGTTGGAATTGTCAAAAATGTTCGCAAGATGAAATTTGGTGATCTCTTAGTTGAAGTTTTTACAATTGAACCGACCAAAGCCACCCTAAAACTAAAATGCCTTGGTAATATAGATCTTATAGTATCTCCTCATAATAAGTTAAATTCTACATGGGGAGTAATTTCATCAGATGATCTATTTAATGTTTCAGAGGAGGAAATTTCGGGTTATCTTGTTGACCAAAAAGTACAACATTTACAACGCATTACAATCAGGAGAGAGGGCAAAATTATAAGAACTAAACACCTTATACTCACATTTGGCACTCCAACACTACCTCAATCTGTAAAAGCTGGCTACCTAAATTGTAGTGTTTGCCCCTATATTCCAAATCTATTATGTTGCTTTAAATGTCAGCGATTTGGCCGTGCAAAATCTACTTGTAGGGTGCATTTGACTTATGTTCGATGTGCATCTGTTGCACATGATAGTACTCAATGTCAATTACAAGAAAAATGTGTCAACTACAGTGGTGAATATCCCTCGTATTCCCAATCATGCTCAACCTGGAATAATTTCCTTTAGGAAATTATTACTGTGAAAATAAAACAAAACTTATCTTACCCTGAAGCCAGGCATACAGTGTCATCCTGTACCCTTAATCAAGGTATTAACTATTCACAAGCAATTAAAAAAGTCATGAAATCTTTCAGTACCCAAACAGATTTCTTAAATTTTCCAAATTTATCCTCAAATATTTCTACTGTTAATGTCTCACCTATTCCAAAAGGAATTTCTTCACTGTCTCAAAGATCCCTAAAATTAAAGAATGCAAAAGAAGGGCTCCATAAATCATATTTAAAGAGTAAAAGAAACTCAACTGCCTCTAAGACAGGTATAAAGAACATAGACCCATCAAATGATGAATTACTCCTAAGTGGAGATTCATCTGAATCCCAGATGGCATGCTCCAATGCCGGAGCATTCAGCTTATCTTAATGGGAACCTTCGTTTCTTGGAATTGTCGAGGAGTTCGCACTCATACAGAAGATAAAAAAACGATTATAAATCTGTATAATCTAATTTTTTTTTGCCATCCAAGAAACATTCCTGAAACCTCAGTACAATTTAAAATTGCAGGGATATAATTGTGTAAGGAAAGATGTTAATCATGAATCAATTTCTGGAGATGTATGCATTCTTGTGTCTTGTAATATTCCTAGCACTATATAATCCCTTAACACTTCATTACAGGCTATTGCAGTACGCATACACTCAATATCTCTGATTATTATTTGTACATTTTACTTACCTCCCCGTGCGATCATCCATGAAAGTGATTTAAACAATTTGCTAGATCAACTACCTGGATCCTTTATTTTACTTGGTGGCTTCAATGGTCATAACACCTTATGGGGTAGTGATAATATGAATCCACGTGGCAACATAATTGATCAATTCATTTCTAATAACAATATCTGCCTTCTAAATTCCACAGAAATAACATATTTCCATCAACTATCAAGAACTTTTCATTCATTAGTTTTAGCTATTTGCTCTCCATAAATTCTACCTTCATTAAATCTTAATGTTGATTAGGATTTATATAACAGTAATAATTTTCCTTTAATTATAAATCAAACTGATATAAGCAGACCACAAATCTTCCACTCCTCTTATTCTTATCACCGTGCATACAGGTCTCTCTACACTCAATTAGCTGCAATTCCTGACAGCATGATTAGAAGTGATAATATTAATGATGCTGTGCAAAAAGTAACTGATACACTCCTAGATGGTGCCAAAAACACAATTCCCAAGTGCTCCCCAATTCCACGCAAATATCATAAACCATGGTGGAACCAAAAGTGCCAAGTATCATACAAAAAACAAAGTTGTGGACTGTTTTTCGCAGGTGTCCTACGATGAAAAACCTCATGGCTTTCAAAAAAGCTAAAGCTTTTGCTAGTCGAATATGGCGAAATAGTCAAATAGAATCTTGGATAAGATATGTTTCTCCGTCACATCATCAACTTCCAGCAAAGAGTTTTGGAAGAAAGTTAAAGCTTCCAGTAATTTATATAGGGAATTCTAAATATGATATTGCCAATTCTTTAAGTGAAACTTTTGCAAGGGTATCTAGTCCAGTCTCTTATGCTCCTAAATTTCTCAGAACCAAATGGCAAGCTGAAAAGAAACTTATAAAGTTTCATGATAAAGCCATACATCCATATAATTGCAATTTTTCTTTGCTGAAATTGCAGAGAGCCCTGTCCCAAACTAAAAATACTAGTCTGGGACCAGATGGTATCTCATATAAGATGCTTTGTCATCTTAATCATGAATCATTAATAAACATTCTTCTTCTATTCAATAGAATATGGAATGAACATGTCTATCCCAGTCTCTGGAGCAAAGCAATTATTATTCCAATTCTTAAATCTGAGAAAGATCCAACTAATCCTCAAAACTATCGTCCAATTGCTCTCACAAGTTGCCTTGCTAAAACTTTGGAGCATATGGTCAGTGCCCGTTTTATTTATGTAATTGAAGACAATCAGCACATATCATTTTATCAAAGTGGATTTCGGAAAGGTCGATCTACTCTGGACAATATTGCATACCTAGAAACACAAATTAGGAATGCTTTTGTATGGAGACATCATTTGGTGTCTATAATTTTTGGCATAGAAAAAGCTTATGATAAGACATGGCGTTATGGAATTCTTCAAACTTTTTATAATTTTAATTTCAAAGTAAATTTACCCATTTTTATTCAGAGTTTTTTAAATTCTTGCATTTTTAATGTCCGTACAGGATCTGTTTTATCATATCCATTTATCCAATGTGAGGGGGTTCCTCAGGGAAGTGTTACTGTTTTTAATATTTGCATCAGCAACATTCTTCATGTATTGCAACCATCTGTCCATGGAACATTATACATTGATGATCTCCAAATTTCTTGCCAAGGTTCCAATATGCGACTGATTGAACGGCAATTACAAACTGCTGTCAATAATCTAGTTGCTTGGTGTAATGAAAATGGGCATACTTTGTCCCCTTGTAAAAGCAATTGTATCCATTTTTGTAAAAAAAAAAAAAAAAAAAAAAAAAAAAAAAACTGGGCCTCATTCTGATCTAGAAATTAAGATATCAGGCACAACTATTCCTATAGTTAATTAGATATTTTGGTCTTATATTTGATAAAAAGTTAACATTACCACATATCTTAGATTTTTGCAAAAGATGCGAAAAATCACTAAATATTCTGAAAGTTCTCTCTAATACCTCTTGGAGATCTTAAAGCATTACTCCAAGTGTATAAGTCAGTTATTCTATCTCGAATTGACTATGGTAGCGTAGTTTATGGATCAGCCAGATCATCAGTTTTGCGCAATTTAGACCCTGTTCGTCGTTCAGCTTTATGAATCTGTTCTTGATCATTCTGGACATCTCCTGTCCAGAGTCTTTATGTAATTTGCAACTAGTTACCTCTTGATCTGAGATGTAAGCAACTCTCTCTACATTATTATTTTAAAATGCTATCAGTATCACAACACCCTTTGAGATCAATGGTTACTTGTTCGTCTTTAAGAAGGCTTATATAATGCACAGCCACTTAACATATTACCTTTTAAGTGGCAGTGCATTAACATATTATATGAACATACAAATTCATTCCTGTCTTCATCTGATTTCCCCAATTTACATGTTTAAGTCACAGATGCTCTAAGATTTCCTCCTGTTAATATTCCTGTTGTAAATATAATCAAACCCTTTACTGGATACAATAAATCAGCTGCATCTCCCATTATTTTGCAACAGATATTTTCACACATTCATTCTCATTATTCCTCCCACATCTCTGTATATACAGATGGTTCAAAATCAAGTGGTCATATTGGTTGTGGTATTGTTTTTGGAAATACAGTTTACAGCTATAAACTGCATGCATCATATTCTGTGTATACATCCGAAGCTGTTGCTATTAAACGTTCTCTAGAAATAATACAATTCAGCTCTCATCGAAAATACTGTATCTATACAGATGGCATGAGTTTAGTCATGCAATTAGACCGTTTTAGTGAAAAGTGTCATCCAATTATTGTGGAAATATTGGATATTTTATACATAAATATATTGAAGAATAAAGGATTTGACATCTTGTTTTGTTGGGTTCCAAGTCATATTGGCATTGCTGGGAATGAACTTGCAGATAATGCTGCTAAAAATGCCTCTGACATTTTGCATTAAGCATTAACATTTTTTGACATTAAACACATTATCAAAGATTTCATTTCCTCCCACAGGCAAAATATGGGATTTGCAGAAGAACAATAAATTATATAGTATATCCTCCCACATTCTTCCATTCCCAGTTGCTCCCATGCAAAGAGTTGATGTAAACTCACAGGACTTCATATTGGACATGCTAGATTTACACACAAGCACTTATTCTTGTCTCGAAGTGCTTCAATTTGTGACATGCGTAATGTCCCCATATACAGTACATCACATTTTAATTGTCTATCCTAATTTCAATGAATTACGCATTGTACTTTTTAATAGCACAAATTTAATTTTATCAGACTTGATTGGGTTTAAACCACATCGAAATTTGTTTGCATTTTTTAGCATAATAGGTTTCTTGAATTCTATTTAAGATTTTTATCCAAAATAATCTTTTACATATTCTTTTCTTGAACTTATAATACATTCCATTGTATACATGTGACTAGTCTTTTGACACAGAATTTTTACCTTCAGTTTTAGATATTATACTGTGCAGAAATGTCTCCAATATCAGTAAACCTGAAAATCAAATCAAACCATTTCACATTATTTATTCTTTAATTGAGTTAATTATTATTTATATGAACAGCGATTACTTAATTTATTATATGAACAGCCATTACTTACAAAATTACAGCAGTTACTACTAATTAACAGCCAGACCTAGTAACAAAGAATGAAATAGGTCTTAAATTTTGATGGATAAATGTAGCAAAGAAAAGTGTCTATCAAAACTAATAATAAGAGTTTAACTACTAGTCTAGCTGACTAGAAATATTATATTTAAAAATGGCTTTATCTCACTCTCGACAGTCATGCCATGAATACTAATGAATTCAGCTTTTTAAACTAATTTTTTTAATGGTTAATTTCACCTTTAATTAAAAAATTTATTTGTTTGATTCCCACCTCAAATGAGGTTGTAGCGAAAAATACATAAACAATAGATCCTAGTCAAATGACTTCTAGTATACAATAATGTACTATTAAGTGATAAATTAATGATCATTTAATTTTTTTCCTATTTAATTTTAAGTGACTTAAAACAATCACCCAGTTTCATCCCCATGATTCATTTGTACACGTTATACTAATTTCATTATTGTATTACTTATTTAGTTACAATCAGAAACAATGCATCATTGAAAGTTTTTAATATGCTGTGCATTTTAAATTTTAAAGTTTCGTTAATTATAATTTTTTATACAACAGCATTTGTTTTTAATAATTTTAAATTATCAACTTTTAATTATATATTGATTTATCCTTTGTTATTTATTTTTTATGTGCTATTTTGCAATTAAAAAGATAGAATATTTCATATCAAATTGGAAAAGAAGGCATTTTTTTTTTTTAACATTCTCCATTTCTGTATTTTCAAATTTTGCTTACTTATTGTGAGATTTTGAACGCGAATAAATGTTATCACTTGACCACATAAAATCGTAAAAAGATAAGGAAGCAATCCAAAACATGTCCATCATTACAAAATGCTGTGATTGAGTTTGTTAAAAATAGATGAAGACTGAATTTTAAAAATATTTTATTATAGAATTACTTTTATTCTAATTTTTTTATTTTTATATCAGTGAAAATTGTTAATAGCAATCAAAATAATTAAAAAGTAATTTTTTTACATTTTAGTTTTATTTTGTTCCACATGTTTATATTGAGTTTAAGTGTTAATTAAATATTGCTGAGTCATAACACTTTTTTAAAGAGTTAGATTCAATAAATGCTTTTACTAAAAAATTGCATTAAAACGGTTATGTTCTTTTAGGCATTTTTGATTGGGATGAATATTTAAAAGAATGTAATGCAACTGCTGCTCCTGCAGAATGGTTTAAACAGGTAACTTTCAAATATAGTGAAAATTTCGTTTTTGATTCAACTTTTTATTTTTACATTAAATTTGCTTAATGATCTCTCATTTTGATTGAATTAGTTTTTTTAAATAAAAATTTTACCTTTAAATGTCTTTCAAAATTTATTAATATTTTTCCTGAATTAAATCACTTTACTTAGTCTATATTTTTTAGAAAGGGAAATGTTATTGAGCTTATTTTAAAAACGTAGTTTTAATATTTTCTAATAAACATTCTTTTACTTAAATTTACTCTTTATTGATATTTTTTATCTATTCTTCAAACATTTATTCTTTTCATTTAATCAAAATGCTCAACTTGATAAAAAAAACTATTGTTATGATAGTATGTTAGATTCTGTTGGTATTAAAAAATATCTGTTATCTATATGCATAGCTTGTCCAATGGATAGCTGTGCAATGTTATTGTAATCTATTTCTGAGAACACATAAATATATTTTCAATCTTGTATTTTTTGAGTGTAACTTTTATTAGCCCTTCCACTTTTCATTATTTTAGTATATAGTATTTTCTCTATAATATCTGAAAGTAAAAAAAAAAAATTATGTTCAATTAATAAATATTAATAACTATGGTTCTCAGCTCAATATCTCACTTATTTTGGTCTACAATGCATGCTGTGTATCTTCAAATAATTTTCGCTTCAGAAAATAGTGTAATAGAATTCAAAGAATAAATTAAATGTTTCAATAAAAGGATTTAGATCAGATTCCCTTTCATTAAATTTATTAGTGTTTAATAAGTATTTTAGCTTTATTTACTATTATACTTATTCTACTTACAATTTTGAAATTAGATTTATTTGTAATAAATTTTTTCAACCTTTTGAATTTTTATTATCATATTTTTTTTAATGATGGGCATTTGGGTAACCAACCATTCGCTACAACAAGGCCAGAAACTGCTACTCATTTGTCACTACCCAGTAGGCACCTGTGAACCAAGTCATGGAGGCGAGTAGCATTACCCGTGTCATACCACCACAAACCCGTTTATAGGGTGGGCCACATTCATACATACATCATCTCACAAAAAGAGACAGAAAAACACAGAAAGTAACATCCATGCCCAAACCGGGATTTGAATCTGGGACCCACAGCTGAAGAGTCAGGAATACTTACCTCTCAGCCATTGATCGGCTGAATTTTTATTGCAAATAATGTTTTAAATTAAATTGCTTTTTATACATTATCTCAATATGTTTATCAAAAAATCTGAAAATGTGCAAACTCTGAATGTAAAATTTAGTAACTTCATATAAACTCCAGTTTTTGTAGAATCAATCAAAATAAATTTTTATATTAATAGATCAAACATATAGTTAATATCAGTCCACAAGGGTTTTCAGACAGTTTCCTCACTTCAGTTGATTTGCATTTACACTTCTCCCCTTGAAACATGTAACGGCTTTCAAATATATTAAAATTAATGCAATGACTAGATATTAATACAAACACAATGATTATATATACAGTCATATAAAATTACAGGAAAGAAAAAATGTACACTTGTTTATCACGTTGGTAAATTACATATATTTGAGATACCTCTCTTATAATTACATGTTGCTGTCTTTACTTCAACAACTCTCACCTTGCTATCTCTTCCAGGTGTAACACAGCTAATTCCATCAATTTTCCAGGTGCACACTGGCAATCCATTTTCTTTTAATAACACAACTATACATGCCACAGTGTTGCCAATTTAAAACTTCCATTTAGATCTCTGTTGCAAATTGGAAAATAACCACACGGCCACTTCTTCCATACAATCTAAGAAAATTGCTCGTAAGCTGCCAACTGATCATCCAGAATCTCTGAGGCAAGGCATTCAATGATCTACTAATTAAAAAGTGGTTAGCAGTCAAAACTGATAAATCATTTGGATTAGAAGACATTGGGGTTAAAGGGTGACTATTAAACATAGCCTCTGAGTAGTTGTTGTAAGGAACTCCACAAAAGTAAGTTTATATTCTTCTACACAAAGTTTCAATTGGTGCTTAAAGCTCTTGACACCAGCTTTCCACACTCCTTAAAAATTATTAGATTGAGGTGGGATAAAATCCCACAATATTCCCCGAGACTACAAATAATCACTCATTTGTTTCCATTTGAATAAAGTCAAGGACCCTTTTTATATCTGATGCAGCTTCACAAAAGTTTTTTGTATTATCTGAAAGAAATTGTGAAGGTAACCTTCTTCGACTTACAAACCTTTTCAAACAAGCAATCAATGCTTCAGCTGTTAAATCATTTAAAACTTCAAGATGTATTGCCTTAGTAACTATAAACACACAAATATGCAAACAAACACCTTTTGATATATATCCTTTCTCTGACTTATCAAAAAATGACCACACAGATCTAATCCAGTTTTAGAAAATGGCTGCCCCACCATTATTCTATTTTTGGCAAGTGTACCATTATCTGATTACTTTCTCTTGGCTTTGCTTTAAAGCATGTAACATAATAATGTACAACACACCTTGCCACATTCTGGCCACTGAAGACCCAATATTCTCAAAACACTATGTAACAATATTTTGAGACCACAATGTAAATTTCTGAGGTGATAATATCTAAAAATCATCTCTGTCAACTTGTGACACTTTGGCAATAGGACAGGGTGTTTTGCATCAAAGGGTAGGTCAGAGTTCCCGAATCATCGACAACCCAAATGAGACCTTTGTAGTCAAGAAAGAGACAAACTACTTATATAACTTTCTTTAAAGTTTTTGACTTCCTAAAAGCCTTAATTCTTCAGAGAAGTGTTAGATCTGTACTGTAATTAAAATAAACTTCTTAGCTCTCCAGTTCGGCAGTTTGAAGGGGACCACACTGAATTCTGCCATCACAATTATCAATAAATCTAAACATGAATGCAAATATTCTAATTATCTTAACATAAGAACTAGTTATGTTAAAAAAACAATCATGAATGGAATTAAGAAATGTTAATATATCCTTAACCTCAGGCTGAGAGTGTTATCTCAGCTCTCGCATAGTCTTCATCATCACTAGTTATTTAAGTGTTTACTGAAGATTTATTAGTAAGTTCATTCTTACTTATATATATTGGAGCCTTCCACCAAAGTCAAAGGTTTTGTATTTGTATTAGCCAGACACCATGAGATTCCAAATGAGCAGGAACTTTGTACTAACATAGTTCCAAATGAATGTTTTACAACTTCTGGATTCTTGACTCTCTGTTCACCACAAACACCTTGCATAAACTAGGTGGTGATTGAATCCATGCAAAAACTAGTAGAATCACAATACAGCAATATGTGATCAATATTGAGAGACAGTGAAGAAATCACATTCACTGCAAGCCTTCATAGAAGTTCCGTTTCACACATCTTAAGATGTAGAATACACAAGTGCTTGGTAATTGGTGACAGCTGGGATTTACTGCACTGTAAATCCTTGCTGAAACGGAAGGGAAACAACAGAAAACACTAAAACTTTACACTTGTCATTCTTAATCATAGATTGAATGTAGATAACAGCATCAAATACATCCTTGCTTTCAACACGAAATCCTATCAGATGAATTTCTTGAGCACCATCTATCAGAATTCAGCAAGAAATGTAAATCAAGTCCAATGATGATAATGACTATTCCATCATAAGTCAATTAAGAGGAAATTCTTCATCCCAGGATAATTTGAGCAATGAAAATATTTTAGGCTTAATAAGAATCAGTCCTAATAGTCCCAATGGAGTGTGTTTTCTGAACCTCAGTAAAACAAGGAATAGATCATCCTGCAGAATAATTCTAATTTTTAAAAAGTCATTTAATGAATACTCTGACCATTTACCTGTTTGCCCCAAAGTCAAGTTCTTATTGTATAATAAATTCTATATTAAGAACAGGAATCCATGTTTTAAACCAGACATTACCAAAATGAAAGATGCAATAATTCTTGAAAAGAATAAGACCAGAATTTCTAAAATCTTAGTTAGAAAAATAAAATAACTAAGATTTTTTTCCTAGCCTAAGATTTGATTTCTAACTAAAATCTTAGTTAGAAATCAAAATTTTATATATATATATATATATATATATATATATATATATATGAGATAGATAGAGAAGTCAAGTCAGTTGTCATTTGGTAAAAGAAATAATATTGAGATCAATCAGCACAGGAAACACTCCCTAAAGTAAAACTTAGATCAAGAAATGATTGGTTTTATAATGAGTGCAAAGAGGCTACTGAAAAAAAAAAACAAAGTTTACAGGATAATATTACTGAAACACAGTATCATCGATTATAAAGAAAAATATATGGATAAGAAGAAAGATGAAACAAAAATGCCTAATAAAGGATAAGAGTTTTACAAGAGGAAATATTAAAAATAAAGGATATCCTGAATTGCCAGAAAGAATCTAGGACGTCTTACAAACTGATCAATAACCCCTAAGAAAATAATTCAATTCTAAAACTATCACACTTAGAAATAAGAATAGAGAACTTGTGGGTGAACACAATGAAGTATTGAATGTATAGACTATATTTTCAGAATCTACTTGAAGGAAAAGATGAAACTGGCGACTATCTTGTTATCTCTGATGAATAAAATATTTCCTTACAAAAGGAATGTGAACCCTCACTATCTATAGACAATGTGATGTTGACAGTTGCAGACAACAAATCAGCTGGTTCGGTTTGTATATGATTTGAACTAGTGAAGATAGATTAATCTGAGCTCTTAAATGCCATTCATAAAATTAAGATTAAAATTTGGATTACAGAAAAAATATCTATTGAATGGGAGGAAGGCTCCATCTACCCTATATTTGAAAAATGAAATCAGCATGAATGTTGCAATTATGGGAACATTATTTGCTTAAGCAGAGCGTATAAAATCTATACCAACATACTTTTTATAAGACTCTTACTTCTTGTGGGTAAGGGGATTGGAAACTACCTGCATTAAAACAAAGAAACCAAAGAATATAACATTCAAGCTCACCACCAGTTTATAAAATTTAAAGTGGCATACAACAGTTTAAAAGAAAATTTCTTTGAAGCAATAGCAGAGTTTGGAATCCCCACTAAGCTAATTAATTTAACTAAAGCTGCCCTCGATCCATAAAATAAAATTTAGTATTTAAATTCAAAATTTTTCCTGTGAGCCTCTTACAACTGAAGGAAGATCATGTAAGGGAGATTTCCATGTTAGCTATTCAATTTACCATTAGAAAAGTGCATCAGAGACAGTGGATTATATTAATTTGTGGAATAAGTCGTGGCAAATTTTGGCTTATGCATAGGACAGATGTTGGAAAGTCAGAAACAGCAGTAAAAGATACTTTTATAATAAATGAATCTTCTGTCACAAAAATACTCACGGTTAATGAAGACGAAAAGTCACATTCATGCAAATCTTACTATTGATTGAAAATTATTTTAACTTTGTGCATTAATAGCTACACCTTTGAAGAAGTTAATTGAATTTAAATACCTTGGCACAATATTTAAAGATAAAACTGAGCTTAAAGCAGAAATTAATAACACTTAAAATGGTACTTCTTTTTTGGTTGAAAAAGCAATTAGGATCTAAACTCATCAGCCACAACACTAAATTAAAGATTTATGATGTTTATAAGATCTGTTTTACTCTACACTAATCAAAATTAGACTATAAATAAAGATACACAACTATCAGTGGATATATTTGATAGAAAAATCCTTAGAACTATCTTTGTTCCAGTACAAGAAGAAGACTTGGCAAGCCAAATACACTTTTGTACTGTACAAGCGCTATAACAACATTACAACTTAAAAAAATCATCCATAGTAACCGATTTAGAGGGCTTGTTCATGCTTGGGGAAGCCCAAATGATAATACCACAAAGATCTTAACTTTTAAAAATCCTGAAGGATCCCTAGCTAAAGGAAGACCACCTTCTGGATAGTTGGGTGATACTAAAGGAGACCTAACTATATTAAAAATCAAGAATTAAAGAATAGTTTCTAATGATTGAAGACCCTGGAGGGGTTGTATGGTTGAAATAGACAAAATCTGTAAAGGGTTGTTCTGCTAGTGAATAATATGAGGGCACCTGGAATGCGAGATATTCATCAGAATTATGTAAATTAATCTTGCAATAAAATACCATGATACATGAGGATTTCTCATTTGCTTTCAGAATGTTGTCATTACTTAACTGAGCATTGTTTGTCAAAGTGCTCCATCTAAATGAAGAATCAGTAATTATTGCACATGGTGAAAAGATTGAAGGTGGAAAAAGGCCCCATATTATGTCCTTGAATAATAAAAATTGTCAAACAATTTGAAAAATCTGGTTGTCTGGTGTGACCCCAAAGAAGGCTCTCATTGGCAGAAGACTGAATTACTATAGTGGAAACTACTATGAATGATATAGCTGCAGAGTCATCCACTTCAAGTCATAGTGGTCGCAAGGCTAAAAGGATATTTGGATGTAACTCAATCATCGATTCTACATATCCTCCACAGAATATTAAAATTTGGAATTTATTCATGCAAATTGCAGTTATTGCATTATTTACAACTGGGAGACTTAGGTATGAGGGAATAATTTGTTGAGTGGAAACAATTGAAAGTGACCTTCAATATTTGTTAAAAGCATTCTGGATGGATAAGGCGCACTTCATATTGCATGGGGCTGTCAACATCAAGAACATTTACATCCTCATAGATACATAAAGCTTCTATTTCCATCCAAGTTGACAGTGTAGTGTGGCTTCACCTCATCTTTCAATGTCAGACCATTCTTTTAAGAATTGGGTCCATTGATGTAAGAGTTAGAAATGCTAACTATTGTTCAGTTCTTAGATCGGAACTTATAATTATCTATGAGGGATTGAATTATATAGCCACGACCTCTAAAATCGTTTTCAGAGACATCTGGATACTAATGGACAGTTGTGCCTCTAAACAGCACCTGTCTCATTGGGCGACCATTCGGGATATGATAAGTTTGAACGAATATTTTAGACCATGTAACACTACTTTCTAACACAATACATTTTCAATGGATTCCTTCCCATGTTGGATTGAGTGGTAATGAAATTGCAGATAGCTTGGGCAAGTGTTCCACTGCTGACACCTTTCAGGGCAATGCTATTATAACGTTTTCAGAAATCTACACTATTAAAAGATGGAATTAAACGTAATTTAGAGATATCCTCCTGCCCACTCTTGGTACTTTGGGGAAAAGCTTTGTTGGTGGCACCAGCTCAGTATCCTAAGATACAGCAGGGTGCTCTTTAATGTTTTTTGAGTTGCCACATTAGGTCTCTTTCTTTTCAACAGGGCCAGAATGTCTTTCTGGAGTATCACTGGTGCAAGGCTGATCAGGCCTCCCAGAGACATAGTCTTGACTGTTTGAATTTTACTGTGAACAAGGTTTTGTAAAATCCTATTTATTTTTAGACTTTTTAATGATATTTGATTTAAGAGAGGTGGTTTAGTTTAGCTACACCATCTGGGATTAGAAACAACAACAAGAATTGTGTCCCATATCTGGCTGGAAAACATTCACAGTAACTGCTGAACAGTATCTCATTTTTTTGCATGACTAAGTCATGCCTACATTAAATCAAAGAAAAGTGTTGTTGATAATAAGCTTTTTACAGGATTGGTGCACTTTCACACTATACCAGTCCAGTAAAATAATTCCTATTTTTAAAGACAGTGATTAGTCAAGGATTCAAAATCACATGGGCTGTGGGATCACCTGACCTCACTCTGGTTGATTTCTTGTTTGTATGGTTCATCTTCTTTAAAACTTGGCTGAATTTAAACATTCTATCCTCCGTGCAATTTCTGCATTCCATTCTGACTTGTTGCATTTAGTTTAATGCTTGCTGTGAGTTACCTTTGTTTTCTTGTACAATGTTCTAGAGGTCATGTTGAAAAATTTTAATGCAAGAATAAAGGAATGGAGCATATTGTCATCTTGTTCATCGTGTTTCGAGGCATCATCTACCAGTGACTTAACTAAAACTTTTGTGCTGTTAAAAACATCCAACTCTTAACTTTCTTACAAACCACACTTATTTATCCTAATTTCTTCCTTTAGGAATATTTACAGTTTTAAAGTACTTTTGATTCAAGTGGACTTTATGCATTTTTATGCAACTTCATACATTTTTGAATGGAGAGGATTGGCTTTTTAAGTTCTAAATTATTAAATAGTATAATGTTTTTATTTTTACATACATAATTTGCCCTACATAAAATTTATATCCCAAAAATAAATCTAGTTATTGTACTAGTAGTTTATTCAATAAAAAACATTACTGAAAATAATAGAAAAATGCCCAATATGTTATATATGATCATTGGAGAATAAAGTATTCTTTACAATTGGGTTTTTTAAATTACAAGTTTTAGAAGATTGACTTGGACCTAACATAAAATATACAATAGTTAAGAAATTAAAATTTCATAGCAATTAATTCACAATAGCACATTTTATTAATGAATGCAGTCTCATGGAAAACCTTAGAAATTTCATATTGCAATTCACATTCATCCATTTTCTGCATGAAAAATAAGTTAAAGTGAATAATAATTAACAGATGAAGTTTGCATTCATTTATTGGATTGATAATTACATAATGACTATTAACTGGAATTATAACTGCTTCACTATTACTGATTTTGTACACAGTAGTTATACTGTAAACAGTTCATTAAGTGATAAGAAAATGTATGAGCATAAAATCTCAATCAAAATTAAATATCATTTATAAAAATATATTAAAGGATGGAAAATATAATTAAGTTCAATGACAAAAATTGTGAAACTTATTTTGCATCACATAATAAGTCTATTACTATCAAATTGATTGTAGAAAGTGTAAAATTCTATATGGAAATAGATTTGAATCGGAAAAACAAATCAATTTTTAATCGTATTGTATCAGAAATTTGTATTAGAAAAAAGGGGAAAACATGTAAGCATAAAATTGAAACTTGATTGGAAAAACATTCAGTTTCAAGGTTTTGAGCTAGATTTTCTCATGTTTGGTTTGTAGAGTAAGGTGCTTCTTATGTAACACAGTTCTTTGAAATATTAATTCTTGGTAATGCTTATTTAGCAAACAGTAACTGTTCTGTATTGTGATCTATTAAAATATTAGGTAATTTTTTTTCATAACCAGAACAAAGTAATATGTCTTAATGGTGTTCTCTGTTTTCCAGAATCCGCAACTGAATATATTTTTACCTGCTTTGTATAATTTTGAGATGTGTACTTTGACAATATGTGATGAAGGGCTACTAAAGTATGAGAGAAAAAAATTTGATGATACTTTTGGGCACAGTATGCAAAAATTTTTGAGAATTAGGATAAAAATAAATAAATATGTAGCTTCTTCATGGAATCAGAACCACAGAGACAATCAACTTGGGAGAATGGAAAAAGTTAGAATAACTAGAAGTCTTCTTAAGAAAAATCCCATCAGAACTAGAAAAAAGTAAGAAAGATATCAAGTTGCAAAAAATTTTTTTTAATTTACCTACTGGAAATTTAAAGCAACTTGCCATGTGGAATGGAGAATAGTCTTAAAAGCTGTCATTTCTATGTTACTAATGATAATGCTGAGGACATGATAATGGTGAGGACTAATGATAATGGTGAGGATTTTAAATACATCACTAACAACGAGTTCAAGTTGAACTTTAGTAGAAAATATTGTATTAAAGTTTACAAAAATATATGTTACTTGTTGTAAAGAAAAAGCATTATATGTAAATGATTTTCTGACCCTTGATTTGCTGTCTTTCATAATATATAATACAGGTTACTAGGGTAATGAATTAAATAAATTTGGAAAAATGTTTTTTCTTTTAGTTCTTGATTTTTGTATGACCTGAGTGTTGCTAATATTTCAAATGTAAATTGATATTTTTTCTGAGATTGGAAATTAAGTTTATTTCTAAATATAACAATGTATCTCAAAGAAGACACTTTCTGGATTCATTATCAAACTCAGAAAGCTCCTTTACCTCTTTTTCTAAAATATTATATGTTTTTCTTTTAAGTTGTAAAAAATTTATTTTTGAAGTTAAAAATTTGTGTATCACTTCTTCATGATGTAATAATTATGTATGTGGCATGTTACATTGTGATGTATGTGACATCTATTTCTTCAAAAATAGTTTAAAATGTTAGATAATTCAGTAATGTCTCGCAGAACTGGCTGCCAAATGGTTAGCACTCTTGCCTTCGGTTCAACAGTTCATGGGTTCGAATCCCACCTTTGACATGGATGTTTGTAGGGGTTCAGAATCCACTTTAAACCATAGGTCCTGGTCTAATTAATCCACATGTGCAAAAAATTACTGTTGAGTGACAAACCAAACTAAAACAGTAATGTCTCTCTAACCTAATCAATAATCAGGGTTCACACAACTCCTGGAAACTCCTTGAAAATCATGTATTACTCTTGGAATTTTTCTTACCTTGATGCATTTATTTTTTCTAGAAAATATTATAATTTTTTGATTTTTTGTTTTAATATTTTAAAGTTTTCAAAAAACTTAATTTAGCATTAGTTTCTAATATTGCCACTAAATGGTGGTATGATCCATATTAAATTTTGTATTCTTAATTGTTGATTTGTATTATCCATTTCAAAATCTAGTTCAACTACAATTATTTTATAATTCGGTTTAGTAGTATTTAGATTTATGTAAAGTGAAGCATGTGAAGTAATCACTTAACAAAATCAATATATTGCCCAGTTATAACGGGCAACTTTAATAGATTTTTTCTATATACTGCTGTTTTACTTATATTGTATAAATTTCTTTGAATCTTAATATTTAACTATAAAATATTTGAGTTAAAACATGCTTTCCGTTTTGCTTTCCCTTGATGAAAATTGCGTATAATTTAATTGAATTGGGATAAATTTGTTTATTAATGAAATAAAGACCAAAATAAAAATTATTTAATATGCCTGGTAGATTTTGTCTTAACAATGACCTCTGGACCCTTGAAAACCCATACAAAGATTGGCTTTTGCTTGGTTTAGAAATTCCACATGCCCATTGTCTGTTGCAAGAAAGACTTCTGCATTTCAAATATGTGTGAATCTGCAATTAAATCCCATATGAAAGAGAAAAAGCATATATATATATTTGTTAGAATAAGTTATATTTACTGAAAAATCTACTCATTTAAAATATTTTTTCACTTCTGCTGATCCTGTTAAAGAACTTGAACCCAAAGCATGCTCTGAAATTTTTGATTCAATTGTTTCTTCAAAAGAAGTTTTAAAGTCTGAAATTCTATGGGCCTTTAAAGTTTTAAATTTTGGATTCAGCTACAGTTCTTCTAACAATAGAAATTGCCTCTTTCAAGTAATGTTTCCAGACAGTTCTATTGCAAAGCATTTCAGTTGAGCTGAAATAAAGTGTGCTTATTTAACAGTTTTTGGAATTGCACCTTAATTTTCCAACTTATTGAAAAAAAAAAAGTTAAGAATGTTTCGAATTATGTGCTTTTGTTTGAAAGCTTAAATAATCATCTGCAACAATTAGACTGCCCTGTAAGATTTTGGGATAATGATACAATTAAAACACAGTATTACTACGATTTTTTAGGTCATTCAACTGGAGATATTTTATTAGAGAAAGTGAATGAGGAGTGCTTAGAATTAGGAACAAGTGGATTACTCTAGTTGTCAATGGATGGCCCAAATATGAACTGGTCTGTTTTGACTAAAATAACTGATTTTTTAAAAAGTGAACATCAATATATTATAAATGTCGGAAGCTGCACATTCCACACAATGCTTACACCATGGATCTTCTTCATTTCCAGCTGTTGAAGTAACAGCAAGTGCAGTTTACAGACTATTTAAGGATTCACCCACTCGAATGGATGACTTTGATTGCCTTGGCCCAGGCATAAAATTTCCTTTAAAGTGTTGCAAACATCGATCGTTAGAAAATATATTTGTTTTCAACAGATTGCTTGAAATATTATTGTATCTTAAAACATGTATGCCATATGCTCAGGAACATACATATTTAAGGAGTAGAACCTTTTCTGACACTTTATCAAACTGGTAAACCAATGTTGCCATTCATTGCCGGAAATTTTCATGCACTGTTGAAAAGTTTGATGCAAATGTTTTTTAAAGAATCTTGCTATCTGAATCTATTGGAAATGTCTAAAAACTCTAAAATTACTCATTGTTTTATATCGTATTGTATAATTCCGTATTATATAGAATGTCGATTATTTAAATAAAAAAATTTTCTGTTATAGCTATAAATTCATTGAAGGCTTTTGAAATAAACATTAATAGTTTTAACTCAAATAAAAGGTCTCATTATTGTTTGTAATTATTTATTTTTATTTTTAACAAAATTGATTGAAAAATATTGCATGTACATAATTATATGCATATTTAGTTAACAACAATTTTTAAAATAAATTAATGAATTATTTAACATGGATATCAATACCTCCTGGAAATCTTTGATTTGACTGCTGGACAACTCCTTAAAACTCTTGGAATTCTGTACGAACCCTGAATTATGCTAGCCATGCTTAACTTTACAATTACACAGGCCTACAAAAAAAATTTTTTTTTTGGTGCTTAGGATTTTAGAGCAGATTTTAACTATATTTTTATTGCTGAATCTAAATATGAAAACAGTTTTTCTGTATCAGCTGTAGATTTCTAGATAAATTCACTTATCTATCAATGCTTTTTTTCTATTTAGTACTTTCAAGTACAAGTGTTGTAAAATTTATACAGTGAAAGATTCTTGTATATTTGCCCTATTGTCAGTCTTCTTTTGTAACCAATTGAATTTAAAATAATATTTAGGAAATAAGTAATTATTTTTAAAAATTATTATTTTAATTCATTTATTATAAAAGAAGACAAACAATATGAGATATATAACTGATTAGTTGACAAATTCTTAATAAATGGGATTGAATCCTACTTATTAGTGCTATCCAGTTAGATCCATAGAAATCCGATAGATGGAGATGTCTGTCCACTATCTGAAGTGACCTTCAAAGCTTCAACTGCAGTTGAGAGTTGAGAATAGTTCGTGAATTCCGGCGGTGCAGATAGATAGAGGGGTTAGCGTCATATGAAATTTCTCTTTAGTAACGAGTTGTTAAAAAGTAAATCTAAGTATTTGTGTTGTTGAATAGAAATAAAATGAGTTCAAGTAGAAGAAGCTGTGTACATCACCCTGATATTTTTTGCTACATATGTGGAGCATACACGCTACAGGAAAACAGAAAATCTATTAGTGACTTTGTAAAAAGGGCTTATCTTGGATATTTTGGTGTTAAACTTGGTGATGAGGATAAAACCTGGGCACCACGTATTGTCTGTAAAACTTGTACAGAGCATTTACGACAGTGGACTACAGGGAAAAGGAAAAGCCTGAAATTCGGTGTACCAATGGTTTGGAGAGAACCAAAAAATCACTTTGATGACTGTTATTTCTGCCTAGTAAATATTGCTGAAATTAATCGAAAGAACCGTAATAAGTGGACTTATCCAGATTTAGTCTCTGCAAAACGCATTATTCCTCACTCAGAAGAAGTGCCAATTCCAACTTTTCACCCAGAACTCTATGAGGACGCTTATTGTCTCTCTGATCAGAATTCTGATACTACTGAAGGTGACAGCGATTTTGAAATGATATCATCAATTCCTCAATGTTTCAACCAAGATGAGTAAAATGACCTCACTAGATATCTCAATCTGTCGAAAGAAGCTTCTGAATTACTGGCTTCCAGGTTGAAGGAAAAAAATTTACTTGAACCAGGAATGAAAATTACATTCTATCGCACAAGGGAGAAAGATCTGCTACCTTTTTTCTCTGAAGAACAAAATCTTGTATTTTGTCATGCTGTTAGAGAACTCCTGGTAAAAATGGGTCTTCCTGAATATTTTCCAGATGATTGGCGCCTATTTATTGACAGCTCAAAGCAAAGTTTGAAATGTGTTCTTCTACCTAATGGGAAACAAATATGGCTCAATACCAATTGCTCACTCAACGAAAATGAAAGAGCAATATGACACTATAGCTTTGGTCTTGCAAAAAATAAAGTATCGTGAACACCAATGGGTGATTTGTGTAGACTTAAAAATGGTAAACTTTCTCCTTGGATAGCAAAGTTGCCACACAAAATATCCTTGTTTCTTGTGCCTCTGGGATAGCAGAGACAAAACGCAACACTGGGTTAGAAAAGAGTGGCCTAGGAGAGAAAACATGGATGTTGGGGAAAAGAATATCATCAACGATAATTTTTTTCCATGAGAGAAAATCATCTTTCCACCACTGCATATCAGGCTGGGTCTAATGAAGCAGTTTGTAAAGGCTCTTGATAAGAATGGATCATGCTTTGCATATATAGGGAAAAAAATGCCTCAGCTGAGTATGGAAAAAACTAAAGCAGGAATATTTGATGGCCCATAAATAAGACAGCTGATTAAAGACCCTGACTTCATAAATTCAATTAATGAGATTGAACAAAAAGCCTGGAATTCATTTGTTTCAGTTGTCCAACATTTTCTGGGTAAACACAAAGCTGAAAACTATGTTGAATTAGTCAATGAAATGCTGAATAATTTCAGATCCCTTGGATGTAACATGATTATTAAGGTGCACTATTTACATAGCCACTTAGACCGTTTTCCTGATAATTTAGGAGATATTAGTGAGGAGCAAGGTGAAAGATTTCACCAAGATATAAAATGTATGGAAGATCGCTATCAAGGAAGATGAGATACTCACATGATGGCAGATTACTGCTGGACTTTAAAACGGAATTGTTCCAAAATACATTCATGAATGTCACGCAAAAGAAGTTTCCGAAATGTTCAGTGAGTAATTTGTTTAAATCATGACTTTTACTGTTTTCTTTTGTATTTAATAAGCAATATCTATGTAATATAATAAAAATTCCCTGTTTAATTTGTTTGTTTAAACCATGGTTTTTCTTTTAAAATAGTGTAATGCATGATTCATTAAAATGTTGATATCTTAAAAATTCAAGCTGATAGGCAAAAATTAATGGCATATTTGGATTCAGCGCATCGAATTCATATAAAATCACCTCCAAAATCTTTGGCACCAAAACCACTGTTGACCAGTGTTATTTGTAATTTTGTCAAAAATTGTAATTGAAATGTTTTCTATATGAACCCTGCTTATTTGAAACATAATGTTATTTATCTTTATTAAAAATGAAAGTACAATAGTTTCTCAACAGTAAATCTAATCATTCCTACTATCACCAACAGAAGCAACTATTAAGCTTGAAAAAGTTTTAACTTAACTTTAAGGTATATAATGAACTCAATAGTGGTAACTCTTGTTATTCATATTATGATTGTGACTCATAAGGCCATAAAATGCAATTCATCAAGTTCTGTAATTTTTAAAATTTTTGTTTAACACTTATAATGGAAAAAGAAATTATTAGATTTTATTCATCTATTTTGTTATCAATATTGATGTTTTCTATGCTTTTTGAAAAATACAGCTTTCCTCCCAACATTTTTTAATTGTGAACTGTTTGACAAAATTCCTGTTTCCAAAGATCCATTAGTTAGTTTTAACAACTGTAAAAGGATTTGGAGCTTTTGTTTTCTAGTATTAAAATTACACATTTTAAATTGTTTATAATGATATCTCGCTCACTTGATAATACCTAATCCAATGTTTATAAGATCAATGTCTTTTGTTGGAAAATAAAATATTTGTATCTTTTTTTAAAACTAAAAGTTTGTGAGTTCTGTTATTGTCCACACTGAAGGGATTTTCTGTAGTCATTTCCTAATCAATATTGAGCTACTAATTGTTATATAATTTCTCTGTTATCCATAGTTATTTATTGCTCTTGTAGTTTATTGTCATATTTTTCACTTTCAACATTTTAAAAATAACTTGGGTTTGCATACTTTTCAATAACTAAAGATGTCAACTAATCAGCTTCAGTAACGTTTTTATTCAACAGTTATCAGCCTTTGCATTTTCACCTTCAACTGTCATTGATTTTTGTAGCATGAGTTGATAAAATAAATCAAAATTTTCTACATCATACACATTATCAAGAGAATACAGTAACTCGATTTTCTATTTTTCTCTATATACCTGAGATACATCATCCTCAGAAGGAGTTAATTTTTCTTCTGAAAATGTTATTAAAATGCCATAATATACATGGAAAGAGAAAAACTGTCAGTTTTTAATCATCCATGTCAATTATAGAAGCACAGTTTCATGCTCTTTCTGAATTAGTTCTCTGATTTATCATTTTTGTTCCTTTATTTCATAGAATCATTTTAATTTAGTCTTATCAATCTTTACTTACTGCATTTTGAATTTTTATTTGTTATCTGTTAAATTTTTTCTGTAGGAACTTAAACTTGTTCTAGTTTTTTTATAGTTTCTGAAATTGTGTCAAGATTCATATTAAATACTAATGATTTAACCAAACACAAAACAGAAATGATGATTATCTGTATTTAGAAAATATGCCAAGCACTTAGCTATTTTTTTCTTTTTTTTTATCATAATTAAATATGTCTTGTGGTGATTGAAACTTATTTAGATTCCATACCTAAGTCTTTACCAAATATTATGAATAAGGGCCACCTAAAAATTATATTCAATTTAAAGTTACCATTATTCCATAATTAATACCATTATTCCATAATTAATACCATTATTCCCACTCCAACACAACAAATAATCTCTCTCTCTCTCTTTAATATTCATACTTTATTATAAACAATTCTTAAAAGTTATTACTATAGAATATCATAATTAGAATTTAATTTTCGGTAAATTCTATTCAGTTTCATTTCCCAAGATAAAGAAAAGTGGGTAAGTATTGTCCAGTTTATTCCAAAAATTATATTGTAAGTTCAAAATCCATTCATAAGTAAGAATTCTTTTATTACCAGATAAAATACCATTATATACAGGTTTATATATAGGAGTATTGTTGCATACAAGCTATACTGTACTGTCAGTATCATGGAAGTATTTTAATAGATTTCTTTTACTACATTCAAAGAAAATGAAATTGGAATTTTATTTTTCATGTCAATAATTTGTCTAATCTTATTTGGTTTATAATTTGTTTAGAATATTATTCATGTTATAATAAATATATATCTTTTAGTTTTACATCCATATACACTATTTTTATATTGGTCTAATGTTTAATTTTTCAGCACTCTATTCCTCCTAAAAATGAATTCAGGTTAGGAATGAAACTGGAAGCTCTAGATCCTCGAAATGTAACTTCAACATGCATCGCAACTGTTGTTGGAATTTTAGGTCCTCTTTTAAGGTTAAGACTAGATGGTGGAGATAATAAAAATGATTTTTGGAGATTAGTGGATTCTTCAGAAATACATCCAATTGGACACTGTGAAAAAAATGGTGGTATGCTTCAACCTCCTCTTGGATTTCGTATGAATGCTTCTTCATGGCCTATGTTTTTATTAAAGACTTTAAATGGAGCAGATATTGCTCCAAGCAAAATATTTAAAGAGGTAATATTATTGATATTTTATATAAGTGTTATCCTTAATTTTAGCATGTAAACCTGAAAACTTGTGTTATTCCTGTGCTATTAATTTCTAAAACTTGAAATATAAACAAAAGATCACTTAAATGAAATATCAAATGAGAAAATAACTGAGGAAATTCTAAAGTAAAAGTTTTACTCAATACTGTGTTATATATATGATTATACATCATAGAATATCTTGAATGATACTTTAAATACTGTATTTAATCAATTGAGTAAACATTAAGTGGATTTTGAATATGATGAAATGATATGCATGAAGCATGAATAATTAAGCTCTTATCAAAACTTGCTCAGAAATTTAAACAATTAAATCATTTAATATGTGATGGGAAAACATGTGGTGCAATTTTCATAAAATAATCATACTGATAGAGCATTATGATGCAATGGAATGACTACAAGCAATATTTATATGTCTAAAATTAATTGATGCATTTTTTGCTTTTTTTTAGAAAGTGTTCATCTGATTATTTTTTCCTGAATTTTCTTTTATTCAGTATTGTATTATTTTTACTTTTGTTTTACTTGATTATCTTTTGTTTTCTTATCATAATGTACATATTGATGTCTGCCCTATTTCGTGTCTGCATTTTTGCGAGTGTGTGCCTTATTCGGGAAATGTTTTCTTAAATTTAACTAAATTTACTTTTCACATCATTATATAATATTCAATATTTTTAAATGGATTATTCATATTTAAAGAATGCTCTACCTCATTGAAATATATGAATATTTTTAATTTTATCTAATTCTGTTTATATCATTCTTTTATATGTACAAGCACAACTTCGAACTAAGAATGATATTATTTAAATGTATCTCATGCTGAAATTTACATTTGAAATTAATAGAACTATATAGATCATTCAAATGAGAGACTAACCAAATTTAATTCTGTCTTATCTCAACAAATTTAACATTGAATCTCCCCAAATTGGAAACCAATTTTAATAGTATGTCCTGTTCAAAGTGACTATTGTGTGTAAAAAGGAAAGTAAACCAAATTAGTATTTATATGCATAAATGGATTATGTAGTAGTAAATAAAAGTATGCCTGAAAGAAATATATTTATTGTCTTGTGAAGAAAATTATAAGTTTTGTATATTTTGATGAATTACCATTATATGTGTTATGATATCAAGAACTATATATCTTTCGATCTCCACTGTTCTATTAAAATGGCACCTGTACTAAATATTTGTATCAACAATCTTATATCAAAGAAGAGTTGCTGTTAATTTTGAGCATTCATTATTTACCATTAGTTCATGCTTTGAAGGGTAAAATATGTCATCACAAAAAATGTATTAACTATAAACATGATATTCATAAAACATTTTCTAGGAACCTCCTTCACCAGAATGTAATAAATTTGAAGTTGGTGTCAAATTGGAGGCATTGGATAGAAAGAATCCTCATTTAATTTGTCCAGCTACTGTAGGTGCTGTAAAGGATGATATGATATTTATAACATTTGATGGTTGGCGTGGGGCATTTGATTACTGGTGCAGATTTGATTCTAGAGATATATTTCCTGTTGGCTGGTGTAAAGCAAGTGGCTATGCTTTGCAAAATCCAGGCAATAAAGGTATTTTTTAGAATATTTGTAATAAATTATCATTGGCTCCATTATGCAATACTTAGTGCTAAAAAATTTGCCTGAATCAAATATTTTAAAGTTGATAATTTACAATAAGCTTATTTCCATTCAAAAATTGAAAGTAAAAATGATTGTATGCATGAATGAAATGAATTAATAAAATTTATAGATTCATATATCACTCTCATGTTGTCTCTTTCCGTAATATTTTAATTATTAGTCTTACTTGATTTTCTTTTGTTTTCTTATCATAATTTACATACTGATGTCTGCATTTTTGTGAGTGTTTGCCTTATTCGGGAAATGTTTTCTTAAATTTAACTAAATTTACTTTTTCACATCATTATATAATCAGATAAAAATGATGAAATACTGTATACAAAACATCTGTTTATTTATTTATTTATTTATTTATTTTATTTATTTTTTTTTTTAGGTAATTCTAATTTTTAGAATGTTATTTCAATTTTCTGTTCTTTCCCTTTTCAAAAATTTTTTAAAAAATCTAATTTTTTTCAAATATTGAGTGATAAATATAAGTACATAAGATTAATCATGGACACATTTTAAGCTTCTAATGTATGAGAAAGAAAATGTATGCAGTTGATTACTTTTAGGAATAAAGAAGACATGCTCTTACAAGAATTAATCTTTTCATTATCAAAAAATATTTTTCTTTGTTTAAGAAAAATTCCATGTGATATATTATAATGGTATTTGAACCATTAGTCACACATTATAATTTATACAACATACTTTGCTTTCTATTGGGTACTGTAGAAATAATAGGGAACACAATCATATTACCATATTTTTGAGAGTTTATCCTTAATGAGGCAAAAGGAAATGTTTTTTATGATTCTTTAAATTTGAAATAGTTATCAGTTATTATATTAATGCAAATATGTATTTAACTGAGTTGCATTGTGAATAAAAAAAATATTGATTAATGATTATTTTTGTTAACTTGGTTTATAGCAATTTATTTAAAATATGGTAATTACATATGCAAATTATAATTTGCAGAGTTTTTCATTTTGATTTCTTAATGCAAAATTTTTATAGTGTAGTTTGACTTAATATTAAACTAAGCTATTGTTAAAAACATATATATTTTATCATACAAAAACTTTCTGATTCGTGACATTTGTTTGTATTATTATAATACTTATGCTTTATGTAGAGAATATGATTGATTAAATGAAATAGCAATATTCAGATAAAAATGTATCAACCCTCAATTTTAATGCATAATTGAGGCAAAATCTATTTTTAATGCCTTACACCATATGTAAAATTACACTATAAGTATCACACCATATTTAAAATTTCTTTGGCATTTATTCTTAGTTAATACAATTTGTTTAGACTTAAAAGTCTGTTAGACAGAATTTTTAAATGTTTTCCTTTTTTATAGGTGTTTCTGGTGGAAAATATAAAGTCAAAATTCAGTTACCTGTTTCAAATACTCTGCCGTTACCACCTTCTTCAAACGTGAAGCCACCTTCTCCTAATTCTTCTGTGAGTCCTGTTACCACTAAAAGATCAAGGTCAAGTTTCGCTAATGGTTCTCAAATGAATGATGAAAAAAATCTCCCTCAATCTAAAGAGCCACCATCATCTGCTTCTCCTGTACCAAAAACTGAGGATATCATTGATTCCAAGCCCCTTTCACCTTCCTTATCAAAAGTTCTTGTTACTGAACCTGATACCAGTTCTGTTAGCAAATCCTCTCCATCTGGTACATATTCTTTTTTAAATGCTGTCAATTTCTTTAACAATCATTGGGTTTTTACTAAATTTAAACTAATTAAGGAAAGCAATGTAAGAGATTTTAAAAGAAAGTTATCTTTTTTTTATGTCCTCAGACAAGTGATTTCAATTTACAAAGACATTTCATTTTGAATTACTGTGAAAGAAATTAAAAAGATCTGCATAATCCAGAGCAATTTTTTTTCTGGCGATAATCCAAAATGTATACTGCTGGCAATGTAGTATAACTTGCAAAATACATACTGCTGGCAATGTAGTATAACTTGCAAAATACATACTGCTGGCAATATAGTATAACTTGCAAATTACATACTGCTGGCAATGTAATATGATTGAAAATATTATAAATTATACAGAAAAATATGAAAAACATCTGGATGGATCCACTTCATCACTAAATGTGATAAAATGAGATGAAAGCACCAAATCAATCTCAATGACTAATAATTCTGAGAAGATTCCAATAAAACTTAACATTTTTTATTTTTTAATAAATTTTAAGAAAAGATATTCATACTGTAAAAATAAAATACTTTTGTTATGTTAATAATTGAATGATTATTTTCAAACTGTGCATTACATTTCTTTTTGTAATGTACATGCATTGTTTTTTCCTTACATTAGCATTCCTACATTTTAGTACCATTTTTATATCACTTAATTTAAATTCTGCAGTGTAGCAGACATATTTGCTTCCGCATGATGTTATGTAAACTTGAATATTTTAGAATTATGTAAGGGATTGAGCACCTCAAATCAAAGAAAAATAACCCTGTGCTTCCAATGTTCTTCCTTAAACATAATTGGACAAAACTGGTTATTGCTGAAATATTTCAGCCAACTCATGAAAGCTTTGGATGCTGACTTTTATTTATCTTACAAAACATTTAATGACATTTTCTTTCAAGACTTTAAGTTATTCTGATGGATATTTTTTCCATGGACATCTAGTATAAAATGAATTATCTCCAATTACATTAAAAGTAATGTTGTACTGCCATCTTGTCTATAAAGAGAAAAAGATTTTTTCTAGACATAGGAAATACTGTTGCAATCTTTTGTTTGCATTACTGTGGCATTAAAGCTCACCTTGCGATTTTGACGGACAAGAGAAGGAAGGGATTAATACACTACTGGCCATTAAAATTGCTACACCAAAAAGGCAACATACTACAGACGTGAAATTTTACGAAAGGAAGAAGGTGCTGTGATATGCAAATGATTAGCTTTTCAGCGCATTCAGACAGAGCAGGCGCCAGTAGCGACACCTACATTCTGTTTAGATGAGGAAATTGTTCAGCTGGTTCCTCATACACAAATTGCATTTGAAAGTTGTTGCCTAGTGAAAAGTTGTTTTGATGCCTCGTGTAAGAAGGAGAAATGCGTACCAGCTACATATCAAATGTAGCATACCAGCACGTTGATGACTTTGATAAAGGTCAAATTGTAGCTTACCGGGATTGCAGTTTATCTTATCGCAGTATTGCTGCTTGCGTCAGTCGAGATCCAATGACTGTTAGCAGAATATGGAATCGATGGGTTCAGGACAGTAATACGAAACGCCATGCGGGATCTCCACGGCCACCTATCACTAGCAGCCGAGAAGACAGGCATATTATCCGCATGGCCGTAATGGATCGTGCAATCACGTCACGAGCCGTGAGTCGAGAAACGTTGTCATTTGGAAGACAAGTGTCTGCACAAACAGTTCGACGGCGTTTGCAGCAGCATAGACTCTCAGCTCAGAGACCATGGCTGCGGCTTCCCTTGACGCTGCGTCATAGACAAGAGCACCTTCAATGGTTTGATCTACGACGAACGTGGGAGCATGAATGGTGAGACGTTATCTTTTCAGATGAATCCAGGTTCTGTGTACAGCATCATGATGGTCCCATCCGTGTTTGGCGGCTTCGTGGTGAACGCACACTGGCAGCGTGCATTCGTCATCGTCATACTGGCCCATCACCTGGCGTGATGGTATGGGGTGCCATTGGATACACGTCTCTATCACCTCTTGTTCGCATTGACGGTGCTTTGAACAGTGCACGTTACATTTCTGGTGTGTTACGACCCATGGATCTACCCTTTATTTGAGCCCTACGAAACCCAACGTTTCAGCAGGATAATGCCCGACTGCATGTTGCCGGTATTGTACGGACCTTCCTTGATACGGAACATGTTCGGCTGTTGCTTTGGCCAGCACGTTCTCCAGATCTTTCACCAATAAAAAACGTCTGGTCAATGATTGCCGAGCGATTGGCTCGTCACCTAACGCCAGTCACTACGGTTGATGAACTGTGACATCGTGTTGAAGCTGCATGGGCATTTGTACCTGTACATGCAATTCAATCTCTGACTCAATGCCCAGGCGTATACTGCCAGAGGTTATTGTTATTACTGCCAGAGGTAATTGTTCTGGGTACTGATTTCTCAGGATCTATCCAGCCAAATTTTTTGAAAATTTAATCCCTTGTTATTTTTAGTATAATATATTTGTCCAATAAATATCATTTTGTTATCTGCATTTCTTCCTGGTGTAGCAATTTTAATGGTTAGTAGTGTATATAAGTTGTCCAAAATCATATTAGGATCATGTTCAAATTAATATTGCATATAAAATGATAAAATTCTCAACATAAAAAAGTTTTTATTTTCAAAATATTTTTCAAAATTCTTGTTACATTTTTACACTTTTCATGTTCCCGAAATATTATCTGAAAAAAATATTTATTAGTAAAAATAAAAACCATACTTATCTGGCGTGAAAAATTGATTGAAGTTTTTTAATTTTTTTTGTGCTTTTATATATTATTTATTTGTTATGAAATTTGAGAGTTTTTCCTCGTGATAATTCCTAAAGTCAAATGTATGTTTTGTATATTGATATAAGATTAGAAATGTTATAAACATTATAAAATGTGCATGTTTGTGGGTTTATTTTGCTATTAAAGCTATTAATTATCAATTTTGTTTAGCATTCATAAAGCGAAGTCTCTTAAAATTTATATCTTTTATCAAAATCTATATTTGAAAGAGCTAATTTATGGAATAGTTATTATTTGAAGACATTAAGAAATAGCAAAAATCAATGCATTAAATCAATGCATATGCATTGAAATTTATTTGAATTCTGCATTCCGTGTAAAGATGTTACTTTCTAGTATTTTCAGAAAAATTTTAAAAGTTTCCTCACTGAACACGTATTTTTATAATATTCTTACAGTTCTTATTTTCTTATATTGTTGTTATTTACCTTTAATTTAAGCTTGTTTGGTGTTAAAATAACTTTACCTAGCACTTTGATTTGTATGATCTATTATTCTCTTAGATATATTTGAGAATTGTATATTGTTGCTTATAATTGATTACATCTAATTTCGATCACACTCATTCATTCTTAAAATAAATTTATTTGAATTTTTAAATGTGTTCATTGCAACTCACCATAATAAATTAGTATTTAGTTGCGTAACGATTATATAATTTTCAGAAAAACAGCTTTGAAAGAGCCTATTTATTCAAGAAAATGTGTATTGTGCTGAAATCTAGTAAAAAATGATTTTTCTCTGATTACATTAAAAATTTTTGTATTGCCATCTTGTCTGTAAAGAGAAAAAATATTTATCTGAACTTAGGAAATAAGTTTTCCAATCATTTGTTTTCATTACTTCTTTTGAACTCTCTAGCCTAAAATCATTACATGCATGAGAAATGTGGCATGAAAATTCACCTGGTGATTTTGACAAATATGAGGAGGAAGGGTTTAATGTTTATTAAAGTACAGTTGTCAAAAATTATATTAGAATTATATTAAATTAATATTGTATATAAAACTCACAACATAAAAAGTTTTAATCATTTTCAAAAATCTTTTTTTATTTATTATTGCTTCATGTTTTTGTTACATATTTCTTTATTATTGACTATAGTTAAAGTATTTTTTTATAAATCTAAATTAAAAAATTTTTTCATTGCAGTTTGTGCATATATAAACCACTCGTGCACGTGTGGTCCTTATCTTAATCCAAAAAGAATTGCTAATTTGCCTCTCAAATATGGGCCTGGTTCTTTGAACCGGGTTTTAAGAGAAGCTGTTCAAACTTTTATAGACTGTGCAGAGAATGAAAAGAGTGTATTTTGCTTACTTAAGCAAGGTGAAGGAAAAGTAATAATTACAGGTAATAATTGTTGTAGTGTATAACAGATTAATAAATATAATTAAGTTGAATGTGTGTGGGAGTGGGGAGGATCTAAACATAAGTAATTTTTTCATTTTACTTAGTTATTTGTCTTTAAAAGGTTTTAAGTGTTGTCATTTGCAAACATTAGCATTGCTTCAAATGCATTTTCTGAAGGGAAACAATTTTGTAGATTTCTCAATGAAAAACGTTTTTGTAGCTTTCTCTATGAAAGCTCAGTTAAATATTTTAGCTAAGAAGTATAATACTTATTAGTCACATTTTATAATAGAATAAATTTCATTAAATTGTTCTCATTTCTTATAACTGTTACAAAATTCAACGATATGCATATGTGGTACATGTATGAGAAAAATCAAATAAAATATTAATTATTTACTTCTGTAATTCTCTCCGATTTAAAAATATGTAAATTGATTATTTAATTTTTTTATATTTGCACAGTAGCCACAATACTTCTTACCATTCAATTTATGTTTTTATCATTATATAATACACTTATTACTGAAAATATTTATCTACTCATTTCATAATTGCTATATTATTGAAAAATAAGCAAAGAAAGATTTGTTTTTATTTGCTTTTAAAAGTAATCGTTTTTTTAGTTCTTTTATATAGAGTATTTAAAAAAAAGAGTCATTAATGTTTTTTGTATCAAAAAGCTTTAAATATAAACTTGTGGAGGAGTTAAAATACAATCACATTTTTAAATTAAGTTTAATATCCTTTTGTACAAATTTATAGTCAAAAGCAAAACAAACATGACACAGTGTAGTTCAGTGATATCTTATTGGTAAAAGGGCCTTACCATTCTTGACACAAAGGTCTGATATGAAGCAAATTTCATACTAAACCCATGTTCATTTGAAAACTGACTCAATGGCTAAATGTCCAGCTTGAATATTTTCTACACAAACTGCAGACGATAGTGACTTGCCATCAGTTTGTGTCAGACCTATGAGGAAAAGGCCTTACTGTGCCAACCATCTATATTTATTTTCTTCAAAAGTAATACCCATTATTGAACACTAGTGATGGTTCAGCTCTGATGCTGTTCACTTCTTTCAACAGTTTTGAAATACCTGTCATCTTGGTGTTGTAACTCAGGGATAACCTATTTTGTAATATTTACTGACCTTTTTTTAATTATTTCCAAATTATAGGAATGATTCTGCACAATTCAAAATTATTCAGATACTGACACCTGCATATGCTAACATTCCAAATGACCTTTAATTCTGCCACATAAGAAAATCATTTATGTGTATCTTTTGTGTCAAAGCTACTTAATTATGGGACTATATGATTTATAAGAAACTTAGGAGCTAATCTGCTTCTCTGTTAGCTTTTGTTACTTACTCTTCACTCATTCTGCCTTCATTGGGATATAGGAATCCACTAGATGTATTACAAGCAACTTATTCCTGAATCTGATAAATCTCCAGGCTATATGATAATTTTAAATATATTTTCTAAAAGAACATCCACAACAGAATCCAGTAATCCTTATGTAGAACAGTTTCCAAATCTATGAGTGACCGGGATAAAAAAGCATGTTAATGCTGGAATGCATTGTATTCTCTGTTAAAAGCGAAAGTATCTCCAGTGTACCGTCTCATAAGTCTACGTCTTTATTCTTAGACTGTATAACCAAAAATAATGCATTGAAACTCTAGGCAAAACCATATCCTTGTCCAGACTGACATTTCGAATTATTTATGTATACCTTTTATTCTCCAAATTTTTATGTGCATACCACAGGATTGTAAGGTAAATGCACTTATCCATGATTACAGATTCACCCCAATCATAAAGTACAATTTTATTTTGTTTGCAATGCATCTTTAATTAACTTCTTTGGAATGGTTAGTAAACAAAAATTGCTTGTACTTTGGTGAATATTTGATTAATAAATAGCTTGCTGTGCACAATACTATTTGATACTTATCAGTGTCTTGTAGTACACAAATGTCACATGTGTCAAGGCCACTCCTCAATTATACTTAGCTCTAAACTGATCTTCTGTTAAGGTAATAAAGCTTGTATTACAGAACTCTGATTTTTGCACAACTGTTTCCATAATCAAGAATAACAAAATGATGAATTCCAAATTTTGGACTTTTGTATTTCATTGTCCTGGTTCAATGAGTCTGACTGCATTAAAAATTTTCATTATACAGGGAGCTATAGAAACCTATATTTCTTAAAAATGTTATCATAATTCTAAACACTTTTTTATCCACATTCACTTATAACTCCTGTACACTTCACAATGGTGGCTACTCATGTTATGCATATTTTTCATATTTATTTTCTAACTTGAAATTACCTATTATGTACACTCAACAGTCTCTACTCTTTGTTTTAAAAAAATTAATATAATCTTTATGCTTAGCTTTCTCCTTAGATCTTTATCTTATTTTAGTATCTTTTTTTTAATTGCAGGATTTTTTGCATGCATATCATTAGTTTCTATTTGGAAAAGTAAACTATCTTTTCATGTTTGCTGAGGTTTCACTGTTGCACTAAATTATGGCAATATCACAACTTTGGACTTCAATATCAAAAAATAAGTTAAAATACAAAATATGAGTTATTAGTTTTGAGTATGTTTGACATAGTTTCTGTTAGTTTTGATTTTATTTTAAAAGCTATATTTCATAAAGTATAATGCGGGTTAAAGATATCAGGTACTTGTGATGGGAATACAGTAATATGAATTGTCTTTCTATTAAGAAATAAGTGTATATATTAATGAAAAATATTTAAAAATTGTATTTTTCCTGTATATTTTGTAAATATAAAATTACTAAATTATGTTTATATATGTGTAGCTATGTTATAAGCCTTTTATTATTTTTTATGCTATTTTATCCATTGTAATTTAATTTGTGATTCTTAAAACTTTTTGAAAATTTATTTCTTTAGCAAATTTTGATGGTAGGACACATACATGTAGATTACCTCCTGTTGACAGAGTAATTACATTTTGGAATTACCTTGAAGGTCTTTTTGAAGATCTCATGTGTTGTGAAAATTTTTACACTAGTCAGCCATTAGAAGGAGGATGTACTAAATGTGCCAATAAAGGATTAGTTAGGCGAGGTAAATTATTGTTTAGTCATTTCTTAGAACATAGTTGTGTAAGTATTATATGAAATAGACAAGCACACATTTTGATTGTTGTTTTAAATTATTAAGTATATCTTCCTCATGAATAGCTTTGTACTCAAGTTTTAAAGAAACTAAAGAAAAATAAATCAGGATTTGAGCTATTGAATATAAATTCGTTTTTAGTGTTCAGCTGACCTATCTTCATTAAATAATAAATTTGATTTGATTTAAAATCAGTTAATCTGTTACCTACAGTTTAATTTTGATGACCATATCAAAAGTTGTTTCATGATAAATAGCATAAGTATGCCAATGGAAGTTTTGTATCAAAATATTATGCATGAAAATTAAATTTATATTGAATATTCTATTGATTTACACTGCTTTAGGATTATGATAACAATATATATATTTTTAATTCCTACTTTAAAAATTGAATTTCTAACGGTAATTATGAAATAAGTTGTGACATTTAAACAATTTGTAGTGTTTATTCAATTAACTTATTTTTCTTCATGAAAATTTTAAAAAAATTACTCCAGATTTTCTTTATTTCATATATTCTTAAGTCACTTGATACTGTTGTACAAGGTCACTACAAAAGTTTTGCAATGCATGAATTATTTCATTGATTCATGTATTGCAAAACTTTTGGAATCAATGAATCATTTCTGAGTAATTTCATACATATTCAATACACTTGCCAAAATCATTCTGTAAACAAGCTTTGCAAACTTTTCATCAAGGCACATCATAATGGTATAGCTAAGTCTCTGCAGCTGTTACAATCTTGTTCACATACCAAAACTCTCCATTATGAAACATTTTCAGCATCTTTAAAAATAAGTCACTTGCACTTCTATCAGACTGTGTCACCTAGAAACTATTAAGTTTAATTAAATGTAAATATTTACTCTATACTGAAGTACTATTTTCTTTTTTTACTGACATTTGCCTCTGTACTTTCATCTCAACGTCTTACATTGTACAAATGCAGCTTCTGAATCCCCTGTATCTCCTGAATATAAATAAGATGTGAGCAATGATTTAATGAAAGTATTCTTTCTTCTGTGCACTAATCTTACTTAAATTATGCATAAATTTATACTTCAAAACAGCCCATATCTTACTACATGACCATGATGCATAATTCACACTTGAAACTCTTGTTACTATGCAAGCTTGAACATGCTTCAGTATGTATAACCTTCTGCTTTCTAAGTTTTGTGTTGAGTCACAGTGGAAAACTTGTAGTACTCTGTGTATGATCATAATGATTGAGCAATACAGTAGATCTAGTATATAAGTAGCAAATATGTAAAACATTTGAAAATAGATTAAAATTCAGTGAGTGAATAGCCTGCAATATTCTGTCAATTTTAATTTTTAAAACCAACATTTTATTTAGAATTTATTCAGTACCCCTTTTGCAATATTTTTAATGAAACTACATTTGACTCTAATGATATATTTCATTATATTAAAGCCTTTAATTAATGGCAAAATATGTTATTGTTTTCTGAAAAAGTAGTGCACTTAAGCATATTTGTGTAACCTAAATGATTACAGAGACATTAATAAGATGGATTTTGTAGCCATCATTTCTACTATAAAATTAACTAAGCTGCAATATATAACCATTATGTCAAAATTTCCATTTGTAAAAATTTGAAGTAATTAATATATATATAAAGTATGTGTGTTTAATATTAATAAAATATAGTTATTTTATTTGAAATCCTAGATATATATTGCTAAAATTAAAAGTATAATATTTAATTTAATCATGGATTTATTCATCATCTTGATAATTTGCAAATATTTGTTTATTTATGTAACACTATGGAATATTGATTCATGAGAATTCAGGAAATCATTAAGAAATCACAAAAGCAATTTTAACTGCTTCATATCAAAAAAAATTATTAATCCATGGGGTTATTTTTGTTCTGTGTATTATACAATTTTTTCCAAAATGCTATCCAATGCTTTCTATACTAGACACCTTACATGAAGCTGCTTGAGTTTTGGTGGGATTTTTACTTGCAGATTAAATCAGTCTTCCAATAATTTACCAGTAACTTACACACTTGCAGATCTGCCAACTTTTACACATTATGCGTAAATTTTAAACAAGATCACTATGTTTTAACGTTTTACTGATAGCTTAGTGTATTTTACGCATTTTTGTTCTCCACAAATTTGAAAAAGAAATTTTTTTGAAATTCACTGACAGTGACAAAACAGTCTCTTGACAGTGTGGCGATTTTTTTCTCATTAACCATAGTGAGAAACGACTGGCATCGAAAGATGAAGAATGCAATAAGGTTTTCATTAACTAACACTTCCGCAAAACGTAAAACGATCAGACATTTTCCATTTTGGTCATGTCAAATGGCTTAAAGATAAATAATATGAATAATTTATTTTTTCCAAGTTTATTACTCTGCTTTTTTAATAATAAATGTAAATCAATGTATCTTGATTTTCAATAAAACTATTTTCTGCTTTTCAAAAATGTTTTCTAAACTGTAAATTGCAATTGGTTTAAAATATGTTTTACTATGGTAACTTATTTACTCATAAAACCAAACTTAAACTTCTAATAACTTAAAAATATTATTAAAATGTTTTCTTAAAATTTTAAGAAATTAAACCTGATAAGTAAGAATAAATTGATTTTGAAAGTAATATAAATTTATTTCAGTGATTTTTCATCAACAATGAAAGTGTAAAATATTGAAGTTATATCTGTATTTAAAATGTGTTATATAATTTATTTCATCTGATTAAAATATCGCTGTAGAGATTTTTGAATACACTATTGAATTTGTTTAAAAGTTGTTGGTATCAACTTATAAAAAGTAATTTTTTTGTGCAAATTTGGACATAAATAAAATTTTGTTTTTGATCAAATTATACACAAAATATAAAAAGAATTTATATAACAAAAAAGAAGGTTGTAAAAAACATTTGCCAAGTTCAATATAAATGAACCTTATGAAGTTAATGGGGAAAACTGGTAAATTTCAAAATGCAAATCGAATAAAATGATCATAATTATCTAACATAAATAAATTTACAATGCTTGTCAGAATTAAGGAATGCGTCTTTTCTGAAACAGCTTTAAATATATAGGACCCCCGTTTACAGCAAACTGTTTTATTGTTAATTTAGTAACAATCTGTTTTAGACAGATCATATTTATAAAAATAAACGATTTTGAGTTGCTTATTTATTATGATATTAGGAATCTTAGTTTTATAAACAAGTTATATAGAAGTATTATAAAGATGATTTTGTGAATGTATATAAAATGCTTGATTGAAAGGTAATGTAACTGAAAATATAAAGTTTATATATAATATTTATGTAAATCAAATTTTATTATGTTTGTTTAGAATTGAATTGAGATTTATGCATAAATTGAAAAGAAACATATCAACATGTTGATTTCTAGTCAACTTAAAAACTTTGTTAACATCAATTTTAGTTGCAGCATTTTAAGTTAATTTAAACCATAATTAAAACTGATTTGAAGTTTCTGAAATATTTATGCAATGAAACAAATAATTTAAGTAGTGAAACATTTTCTGTTCTAAAACTTTCTTTGTCAAGTTGGAAATATATTTAAATCTTTTGTCCTCCTTTTTAAATTGTTTTTTGTGTTAGTACTAAGAAAAGAAAAAATACTTGAAGCAAATAATCTCCTTTCCACATGTTATTCCGGATTTTTAAAGACATAACTGTACAAGAACATATTCCATGCTCCTGTTTGTATTGTTGCATTTCTTAGCATGTAATGAATGTGTGTTGTCTTCAGTTCTCCACAGTGAAGAGGGGAAGTTAATTGTTGAAAAGCAGAAAGTAGCTGTATGGATACATATATTTCATGGTTAAAACGATGAAAGCATTTTTAAGACTGGCTATTTTTAAAGATACATTTTATAACAATATTGTAAGAACATTTTATTTACCTTCATATTTTTGTTAATTTTTATATTTTCCTATGAATTTTAATGAAGCTTTTATTAAGCTGAAAATGTTTTTTCTAACTAGAAATTATATTCAAAAATGAAAACAAGTGTGTAATATTTTCAATTTTATGTCAAATTATTACTCATTTATAAACTAATAGAAATTTATATACCATTTGATTAAATTTGAATATAATTTAAAAATTTATTGAATCTAAAACTAAATATTTAATGTTATTTTTTATTATTTATGAAATATATCATAATTATGTTAAAATAATAATTAATATGATTAAAGTATTATAAATTATAAAACATTTGATTATATTATAATAATTTTTGCATTTAATACATCTTTGAGACTATAAAATAAATTTATTTTACAGTTCCAAAAATGTAACTGATGTATATTTGAATAAAGGAATTACATTATATTTCTTGAAAAAGACCCATTATAATATTTCTGTTGACCTAAAAATTATTATTGTTCTACCTTTTATCATTAATACACAATATGAGTTACCTAGAACAGTAAAGTCATGCATACAAAGTAAAATACTATAACTTATCATAAAGGCAAAATCACAAATTTGAATAGTTTCTCTCAGTTACTAAAAACTTTGGTTTATATGCACAATTCTTTGTTTTTAAACAAAATATTATTTTACATTAATGCTTATAAATATGTGGTTTTATACTATATGACATGTATATGTTCAATTTTCCTTTTATTACACAGATAATTTATATGAAAACTAAAATTCAAGTAAGAAGTTAGATATTTAAAAGGAAAATTATATAAAAAAATAATATATAATTAATTAATAAATATAAGTTAGTTTATTGTATATCGCTGGTTAAATTATCGTTACATGTTACCATAAATAATGATGGATGGTGCCCATAAATACTGTTTAATCGCTCTGTTATATTTATAGGTTTATGAAATAGTAAAATTAGGAAATTTCAATCAAAATACAAGTTTTTAATTATATTTTGTCTCTACGTAGAGATATACTTTTTCTAAGTAGATATATTTTAAGATTTCTTCACAAGCGTGAGTGAAGTACTCAATAGTAATCCTTTGTGTAAAAGAAAAATCAGTTATAGTTTGTAAGGATTTATATAATAGAAATTATAATGAGAAATAAATTAAATTCATCTTGTGAGAAATCAAATTTTGTTTGGTTTTAAAAAATTAAATTTAGGTATATTTTATACATTTAAGTAATATAGAATTTATCAATCCGCAATTAAGATCATTGAAAGAAATGATGCAACGAACGTCATTTAAAAATTTTTAATTGAGAATAATCAATTGGCAACACAAAATTATAAATATAATTCAATCCATTGCAGTTTTTAAAAAGCTAGAAAAGTAAGAAAATGAAAATCCGTCTAGATTTAAATGCTGTGTCTCCATAGAATAAAGCAGGAAATTCCTAAAAAAACTACATAAAAAATATTTAAAAAAATTGTTAAAATTTCTTTTATTAAGTAATTTTTGGTGGTATACCTTTTTGAGTACCTGTTTAGTTTACATTTTTTAATCTCGCTCTCCTTTAGGAAAGGCAATTTTTAAAAAACGAAAAATATTAATGTATATCGATATATATAGACATCTACTTCTTAACAACAAAAGTAATCTGATGTATCAATTATATTATTCCTTGTCTTTGATAAATAAATTAATCAATTACTTCATCGGTGTTGATTATTTCAAATTATTCTCGTTGTGCCCTTAAAAATGCTAAGTTAACTCTTTATTTCTATTTTTTAACGTTTTACGCTTGTAAATGCTGTACTTAAATATGTCAGAATTAATTTTAGTTTACTGAACGAATGTTCGCAATTGATAGTAAAACAGTAAAGTATAATTTGAAGTGCTACTCATATTTGGAAAATCTTTTTCACTCTATGATATTATGGAGGTAAATAACTTCAATATTGTTTAATATGTTTAATTTCTTTAGATATATATGTATTTTTAATTAAATCAGAACTATTTTCAGCAAAATAATATGAACTTAAAATATTTTTTCAAAAATTCACAATTATTTTTTTAAAGTCTTAATAACATGTTTCTTATATGCTGCTTGATAATAAAGTGGATCTATAATCTTTCTGATGATGTCAACGCATTTACATGATTTTTTGGGAAATGAAATTGATGTTTTAAGTAATATTTGATAAGTATTGACAGTTTTACTATCTTTATCTTTGTCGAGATCTCTTGTCAAGCTGGCAGCCGAATGGTTAGCGCTCTTGCCTTTGGTTCAACTGTTTGTGGGTTTGAATCCCACCTTGTGCATGGGTGTTTGTTGTGGTTCGGAATCCACTTCAAACAGTAGGTCCCTGTCTAATTAGCCTTGTGTGCAAAAAATGACTGTTGAGCGACAAACAAACAAAACCTTGTTGTGTTCTTCCTTTTCTTACGAAGGAATGAATTTAAGTATTGTTAATTTCATCAGCAAATAAAAAAATGTTAAGTCGAAATCTTTAGAATTTTTTATTCAACAATACTTTTTCTTTAAAATGAAGGTTTCCAAATTTTTGACTCACAACAATCCAGACTTAATTTGTTTAAACCTCATATATCAAATGTATATATATTAAACTAACAACTCTACAATAATGTATATTTTCTTTAACGTTATTAAACATGTACTATATGGTAATTTAAGCAGCTAACAATCTAGGTGTTTCTCAAGTGTGTAAATCTGTGATGTAGCTTATTAATCAAAAAAATTCATGATACTAAACTTCTATTCTCCTATTTTTTGCTGTATAATAGGCATTTTAGTGAGTAAAACATGACATAACTTATATATTTATTGTAATATTAATTTTAAAATTGTTTATTAAGAAATGGTATATATAGAAAATACCTTACACACATTCATACATTTTATTCAAAAAGAAATGTTTTGCAGATTATGGTAGTTTCTTATTGGTTGTTAAAGATGTAAATTGTAAGAATTTCTAAAGAAAATTTTTTATTTGTATTTTAATTATATTCTGACAAGTTTTTATTAGATCTTTTAAAATATTTTTGTCATGTATGTACAAAATTTGGAATACTAAATAATGAAATATAACTACAATTCTTGAGCAAAATATGCAAGTTTTAAAAAATCATAATAATTAAAAATATGTTTAAGAATTTTTTTTTTAATTTAAAATTATCAAGTCTTAAAAAAATTTTTTTAATCAGGAGGACATTGTTACTAAAATATATTTTAAGTAACCTAGCTGATATGCACTTTGTGTCCTTAAATTAAGGATAATCCAATTTCAGACAAAGAGACAAAAGCTAAACAGTATGATATATTTGTAAAGTCTATTAAACAAAAGGTAAAGAGCAAAAAAGATGCTATCTGTTTGACATCTTTAATAAAAATGCGATTTTTACTCCTGGGGCAAGTTTAAAGAAAAACCTATTTACAAAAACGAATATAACATGGTTGGTATGATAGTTAATACTTACTATGGCCCCCAGATGATGCAATACAGACAGTACAACACCTAATCATGCTGAGTATCAAATTATCAATCTGATCTTGGAGAATTATACACCACGCATCAAGCAGTGCTCTCCAAAGCTCCGGTAAGTATGTGGGAAGGGGTTGACAAGTGCCAATTCGTCTGCCAAGCATGTTCACACGTTATATTGGATTCAAGTCAAGTGAGTATGCTGGCCTATCCACATGGGTGTTATCCTCTGATTGAAGGTATTCATCTACAATTTTTGTGTGGTGAGGACAGGCATTGTCTTCCATAAACAGAAATTCAGCACCCCAAAACAAACATGCCTGTTGCAGAATGACGTGATAGAATGACAGGCCACATCTGAACTTGCAGGTTCGTTCTGGTACCCAGAATAATACCTCCCGAAACGTGCGTTCTGTACAACTGCAACAGTGTCATTCAATGGTATTCTCTTAATGGTAATGGGTACCTGAAACTCTCCATATGAAAGTCCAGCCAGAATCAGACTGAAAGCTAAACCTGGATTTGTCGGAAAACGTCACACAAAACCACTGTTGCGGTGACCACAGTGCTCTCTACTGCAGGCGACAGTGAGTTGCGATAAGTGACCAATGTGCCCTAAGCGTTTGTACACAGTCTGCCTTGAAACTGTTGTACTGGTAGCTGAAGAGAGCTGACAAGACAGAGCTGATGCTGTGAAACAGGTAGAGACCTGTTTCTTTTGGCAGTAACTTCCAAATACCAGTCCTCATTCGCCGTTGTAACTGAGGGGGTGACCTCTGCTGTAACAAGTACTCACTTTGCCATCATCTTAGAACCGTTGCAAAAGCTTAGAGAAGGCACTGGGCGATTCCAAGTTCCTCATCTACTTCCAGCTGGGTATGTCTAAATTGCAGACTACCGATAATTCTACCACATAAAAGATCATACAAATGCTTTCTGTGTGCCATAACTATGCAATTATTGGGCTGAAATGCTTTTAAAGTGCTTGTCAACAATTTTATTTCATTGCAACCATTCCTTGTATGCCCATCATTGTGACGCTCTGTCGATGCCATGTGCTGGTTTCTTGTAATTTGCATATTATTCTTCAAGGTGTGCGTGATAACTCTACATGTGAAATTTTTATTTTAGAGTTCAATTTCTGAATTACCCTTAATTTATGGACATGAGTGTAGAATAAAGCGGATCTTCGATTGGATCGAGATTCAAACTCACAATCTTCATATAATGAGAGAGAAATCCTTAAACAAAAATTTATGATATAGATTCCATTAATATTATAATTTTCAGTATATATCCTAGAACAGGATTGTAATATTTATACAATTTAATGAATTTAAACTACCTCAATAAATTTCATAGTTTATTAATAAATATTAATTTAATTATAAATTTAAAATTATAATTAAAAATGAATAATTTGTATTTTTTCTGCTAAAGATATTACTTGTTTATTTCTGTAAAAATATTATCTATCCAGTGAATTTCTTTTGCTGCACAAAAACTGAATATGTTTAAATAAAATATAAGAGATATTTCACATTATTCTTAGAGTGTATCAAAAATTAACCTTTTGCCTGGTTGGAAACATATTCATTTTCTCTTAAAATAATTTATTGCAATATATGGGACAGAATTATTTATTTTTATGACATAAAATTGTGAAAAATTTTAGTTATGTTTTTCAAATCTTTTTCTGTTTCGACGTCTTGAAATGTATTTGTAATAAAATAGAATAAAATTATTACAAATACATTTCACAATGGGATAAAAATATTGTCAGAAATGTTGTTATTCTGTTCTTTCATTTGCAAAAATGTACAATCACATGGCAGTTAAAACAACATTTTTTTTAGAATTAGCTTACCAAAAAATAGTTTAATTCATACTTAGTACCACAATAAATACCGCTGTTATATTTTAGTTTCATTATAATTCTATGAAAAGTATTGTAGAGGAACAAAGCAATATTCTTTGAGAAAAAATCGGGGAAAATATTGAATAACATTTTTTCAAACATAGATGTAGATAGAATGGTAAATTTGATTGCATATGTGTTTATTTCTCTCCTGCCTCCAGTAATGCATAGATAATAATTTTAATAGATAGAAAAGAACTACAAGATTTATTTTTAAAGTGAAGAAAGTTCTGAAGTGTTATATTACATTTTTTAAAAATAATATCATGGCATAAGCAATTTTATTGCCTGTTCAATTTACTGTTATTGACATTCTACAGTAATTACAAATAACAATCATAATTATTGTATGAAACAGATTTTTTTTTCAATTAATATGAAAAAAACATCTTGATGTAAGTTTAATTTCATACCATGCTAATGCTTTTAATTTTAAACCAGGCAAATATTCAGCAGACATGCTGAATATGGATTACATATTTATATATAGTACTTTTATCTGTATGTTATTGCATACCTAAGTTTATAATAAAATGTACTTCTCCATTAATAAGGAGAAATACACATAATAATTAATGATGCAAAACTGATAACTGATGAAGTAAGTCTCATTTCAAAGGATATTTTACTGTATTGTGATCAAAAAATTATATAAAGTGATAAAATATTCTAAAAAAGTTTAATATTTTATATTTCCTTAGATAAATGAAATTATGTAAGTTTAGTATTGTTTTAACTATATAAATAATATAGCAAAAAAATCCCCCCTCACATATTGCATAAATTAAAATATTAATTATGAAAACTTGTAAGAATATAATTAAAATATATAAATTACTTAGAAATCTTTATTAATCAATAGAAAATGTAAGCGTTACACAGAAGGAAGAAACAATATTGAGCAAAGCATCTCTGTGAAATTATTTTACACTGCTCCGTAATAAAGTCTATTTCTATTGCAAGATTTGTTACAGCCCCTTAGTCATAGTGTTGCATTATACTCATGAGAAAATTTGCGTTGAAACGTATTTGTTATTAGCGTCCTCTTTTCAAAATATTTAGGTCCAGCTGTAGACTGGCCTTCAACAAAAAGGGGGAATTTCTTCTCAAAATTGCACTGCAGTATAAGGGTAGATAAATGTCTTGCTGGCATCAAAATGGAATATAACAGTAAAAATAGAATAATAGCTACCCCTAAATATTTAGAAAATACATAAGCTTTTAGTTTTTCTTTTTTTTCTCAAATGGTTGCTGTATCATTTCTTCCAGCATCAAAATTTAACTCTCACAGATTTTGTTTTTAACAACCAGCATTATTTTGTTGCGATGGATAGATCTCATCAAAAACAAAACTTAATTTCTGATATTAAAAAAATTATTGAGGTTTTATTTTTTGTCTACTATATATTCTTTATATTTGATCACTCAATGCTATTTTTTTGCTATATAAATATTTATTAACATGTGTGTATATTTTTGAAAACTCAAAATCAAATTGCTTATTATTTAAAATCTATTTGAAAGAAAAAGAAAATAATTCCATTGTGTAAATACTATATTCAATATAATTCATGATAAGATTAAGTTTTTATTTTAATATTAAGAAACTCTTAAGAAAGAAACATATTTCAGTACCTTTAGAAAATAGTTTTATTAAACGCATTAAAAATATGTAGAAAATGTTCGTGTAAGATAACAAATAGTTTGAATCAATAAAAAACTTAAAAAAAGAAGCTTTGGAGAGAAAAATTTAAAAATTAGATATAATAATTAAATAAGTTTACACATTTTGGCTAAGATTTTATCTCATTTCATTACAAATATATATAATTGAAATTCTGTTTTAAATTTCCCCAAAATCTTTTTGTTATCCTCTTAAATGTTTGCATTGATAATACTAATAACATTTAATTTTTTAAATTGATAGCAGATGAATATTTAGCAATGAGTATTTTAGATTTTGATTCATTTTGCGGTTTCGAAATGAAATTCATATATATTAACAACATTACATTTATTTAAGTTTTTTATAAAGAAAAATAATTTTAGGTTTTTGAATATAAATTAAGAAATTATTTTTTAAATACATGCTACATTCAACCTTTAATGATCAATAATTTGTAGTTACATTAATAAAATGTTTCACCATCAATAGGGAATAAAATGTTTTAAGTATTTCAGTTGGTTAATCCCATAAATTGTCTCATGCTCATTGAAGAATCTTGCTTAAAATTTGTTTGTGGAGGCAACATTGTTTGTGCTTTCATTTCAAAGGTAATTCGTTCCCTATGGCACTTGTCAAGAGCACAGAAACCACTAATTCACGATGAGACATAAATCCGATTTTTCCCTGATCACCTCAGAATAGTATCATCTTGATAATAAATTTAATGTGGGGATGTCCATCAGCCTATGTCATCGAAAGAAACCAATACATGTTTATAGTTTACTTAGTAATTGTTTATGTTCTGTTAAAAAATTTTATTTGTCCTTCTTGCAAATTTTTTACCACACTATATATATTATTTTTCAAATACAAATTCTTTATTATCAAAACTTTATGTACAATTAGAAATAGAAATCATTCTATTTGAAACATTTCCTAACAAAATATATAGATCCAATATTCTGAATAAATATTACTACTGTATTCTACTAGGACATAACCACATTTTCTTGGTTAACTAAATAAGCTTTCTTTAAATTATAAAAAAAGTATGAATGCACACTTTAGTAGAATATATAGAAATTTTTTTTTCACTTGTATGTGTTTAGGCAAAATTATAAACTGAGATATTTTCAAAAAGTACAAACTGAATTTCTTTTTGCTGTCCACACAAATTTTCAAATCGGCTACACGCTTGAAATTAAATCGATGTTTCAATTATTTAATATTAACAAATAGAAATCAACAATTTATAAGAAATATATATATTTATGCTAATAACTTGATTTAATTGAAGCTTTATAATGGAAATATTTCTACATGTATAAATGTAGTAACTATTATAAGTAATGTTCTACGAGCCAAATAATAGTGTTTAATGAAATTTATATTAGCAATATCGTTTAAATGTTTTTTTATGTTTAATCTGTTTCTTAATGCTATTTTAATTATTACATATTAAATATATTATATTTAGTTGATTAAAAATTACTTTTTTATATATTTTAATAAAAATAGTAAAATTGTAAAAATTAATTTATTTTAAAGTTATATTAAATTAGTTCGTTTTGTCATATAAAAATTAGTATTTACATTATGTTCTTTTGCTTCAATGTATATGTACAAAAATTCTGGTTTTAAATTGTTTATATATGTTTTAATTAATTTTAATTCCTCAGGATAAATGTCTTTAATTTTTGACATTTCTAAGAAATGAAAATTATGAAATCCTCAATAAATCTAAAGGCAAAAGACACCTGAATAATATATAATTTTTCATAATATTGTAATAACAGATTTGCTAGAGAACTTGAAAATTCGGATCTTTGAGGAATACCTTTAACCTGAATGTAATATATATTCCCACAAATAATTTTATTATAAATACAGAATCAGTAAATAACTTTCTAATAATTTAAATTAATATCTAATAAAGACCCATATTTATCAAAATAAAACATTAGTTCAACAAAAAGTTTGTGTATTGGGAAATTAGTAAAAAGAGCCTTAAGGTCATGTGAACAAATATCATACATTTTATTAGTTGACATAAAATTAATTATTTGTTTCTTATTAATTATCTATGTATTCTTTGATTTTATAATATTTTTAAGATATTTAAATAAAATGAGAAATATTTATCCATACAAGTATTACAACCACAGGTACTGTATTGGAATTTTATTGGATACTTATGAAGTTTGGATTTGGATAAATATAAAGAATATATTAAAGTTAGTATTTTTTAATTTTAAGATTTTTAGGAAAAACTAGAATTTTTTTTTTCTAAATAGTTAAAATTATTTTAGCAAAATAATATATTTTAAGAGTTTTTATTCTTTTATTAAATTTGATATTTCTTCATTTACAGTTACAAGTAGAAATTTTTTAAAAAAATTGCATATTTATTTGAGGCTTTATTAAAGGAATAATTATGAATAGTTTTTAAAGCTCTTTTTTATTAAATTTGTAAGATATTTTAAATTTGAACAATTTTCTTAAATTTTTAAATGTTTTTATAAAGGTACCACTTTTACTTAAAAAACATTTCATTGAAATCGAGTATGAATAATACTTCTTAAACATAAATTTATCTGTTAGAGGGATGAATATATACTTTTTATTTTACATACTTTTGAGCTAATCTGATTGCTGATCCTATACTTTATTTATATTAATGTATTTAATCTTTCATTTCATATTGTATAGTTTACTCTATGTATCATGATTTACCAAATTATATTATACAGTAAGTAATATATAGAGCAGACTATAATACTTCACTTACACTTATATGTTTCAGAATTCAAATAAATTTTTGGAATTTAAACATAATTGAAATTTTATACAATAGAGTATAGAAAATTCATCTATACTTCAGTTTGTTTTATTTATTAACACAATTAAAAACTAGCCTAGTAAAGAAATAAGAATCGAAAAATTGGAAATATCAGAATGAGGTGACGTCTGATTGTGATGACATCAAAAACCCTGCCTAAATTTTAACGTCATCTGTCAAAAGTACATCCTCAATAGATAAAACATATTGATATTGTAATTGCTTGGAGTTGGCAATCAGTTGGCGAGAAAAGATCGAAATTTAGACAGATAGCAAAATGTAAATAAAACAGAAACTCAAAAGGGCTTAGTTTCTATGCTAAGTCACTAAAATTCATTATCTCCCTCTTCTCCTCATAAAACCGGTCTTGTTACCCCACGAAAGCCAAATCTTGTTCTTGAGGAGTAGTTCTTGAAAAGTATAATCTTGTTCTCTTTTACTCACAGAGCAAAAATCGGCGCCATTCATTTTAACTACTGTGATTGGAGGACTGTTGTTGATGAGCGGAGATAACTCTGGTACACATGTGAAAACTAGCAAATAAATTTTACGAAAACATCAGAACACACTTAAATGAAGAAGTATCAAAACTTTTACAATATGATATCCATGACTTTATTAATTAGAAAAGACCTAAAAGGTATGTAAACAGATAAAACTCAGAATGTAAAAAAATTTTAAAACAAAAGGGACAGGCTTATTACAACACTTTTGTAGATGAAGAGAAAAGCTAGGGCAGAAGCTAGCTTCTGATTGGAGGAATGTCCTAAGGTGCAAAGAGTGGTGTTTTCACACAGACACTGCTTGAAATCGGGGACCAGTCCTGGAAACAAAACAAAAAGGAAAGCCTTGGCATCAACTCCTTTACTACTAAATTTAATTTCCTTTCTCCTTTCATTAATAATAATAATAATAATATATATATATATATATATATATATATATATATATATATATATATATATATATATATATATATATATATATATATATATATATATATATATTTGTTATATTTAATAAACAACATAAAAAAGTATATATTCCTTTTATCTTCTCAATCTTAATGAAAACTTAAATTCAAATGAAAAATTTCTTTTTTAATAAAAGGAGCAAATTAAACATAGTGTACCAGAAAGGTTATTCCACTGTTAACTTAGAAAAATGGCGGTTGGGGTTTTACTCCAGGCACTTTGTTAAATACTATATTGTTCTGTGGTGCTTTCTTGGATGAAAGAAAAATTTCACTTGTGTCATGGCTTGCGTTAGTGTTAGTATTTTGTGTAAAATTCCGAATGGTAAACATAATATGTAAAATATATAACATAATATGTAAAATTATAATTAATTTTTAAATGAGTTCTGACTCTGAAAAAGATGCTGCAAACTTATCAATTAAAGTTGGTGAATTTATAATTGACATTTATTATTATTTAAATCAGAGTTAAAAAAAAATGGAAATGTGTACATATTTTGAAAATTTGTCATCTTTCAGCCTAACTAGAAAAATTTATAAATATTGTTTCATATATGTGAAATTAAGAGTGAACTTTTCCAGTATATAAAATATGAAAGTGGTATTTATTTACTTAAAATCAAATTAATAAAACTTTTTATTAATTTGATTTTAAATCTTTAATCCACAATTTTTATTTTATTAATTATTGTATTCCTAATTATTTACTTTATTTAAAAGCTGTTGTAAATGATGACTTAATTTTGTCCAGATAACTAGTATTATGATAAAATGACTGAAATAATATTTCAATAGATTACAGTTTAATTTTATTGTGGCATGTAAAATATTCCCTTTTGTAAGTAGTTTTAATATTTAGTGCAGTGTTTTATTAATGCTTTCTGGATCCTATGAATTTAATACAACTGAAGATAAAATTCTTATATATAGAATCTAATCTTATAATCTTAATTAAGTTAATAACTATATAAAATTTTAATAAAAAATTAAATATAATTAATTGATATTTAATTATATTTAATTTTTTATTAAAATTTTATATAGTTATTAACTTAATTAAAATTAAAAAACATCATCACAATAATCTTGTAGTTTTGACACTCAAAAGGTTTTACTTAAAGAATTTTTGAAAAACTGGCTGGTATGTACTTCTTACTAATCTATTTAGATTGTCTCTAGTTTTTTTTTTTTTTCTCATTAATTGCTAAATGTAAAAATTGAAAATAGTTTTTGAAATTTTATATCATATTTTAATGACTAGGAATCTATCAATTTCTTACTGTATAGCTTTGCAATTGGGTTAATCAGATAAAAGATAAAATTACAACTATTAAAAATGCATAATCTTTTATTACTGTATTTGTGCATTTATGCTAAAATATTACTTTAATTGAAAAGCTATGGTGGAAATCAAATTTTTTTTTGTTTGAAAAAATAATTTTAGAAATTACTCACCCCTTTAAAATTATAGAAGCAATTTAAAATGTGTAATCATTTTTCTGGAGTTAGTGCTAAGACTTTTATAAATTCTATTAGATATTAAATCAGCTTACTTTATAAATATAATTTTTTATTAAGATGTTGCTACTGTTGAAAGAACAATCTATGCTTTTTCGTACCTAACTCTAAATGTCTTATCAAGCTGTACAGCCATATAAATGCCCACTTTAAATAGAAAAATTGAAGCATGTAATTATTTATTTTAATAATATGGTAAAAGTTTACAGTCAGGTACCTCTTTGATTGTTTGGCAATTTTTTTTTTTTTTTTTTTTTGCACCATTGTGTTACTTTCAAGACCGCTGCTGCATCATTACACAAATTACTACTCAATCCATAAAAATAAAATTAATTTTCATCAACTTAATAAACAGCACATGAAACATTAAAGATATCAAAATTCAAGCACTTTCATCTATTTTTTTAAGCCTACTCATTGTCGCAAGACGTAGGTGGGTAGAAATCTTTCACACACTTCATGAAATTCCTGAACTGGTCAGTTTCCGTAGAGTCTGCATAGTGCCTCCTCCACAAAAATTCTGCTAAATGCAAATGAAAGGTGCCTTTCCTGGATTGTTTGTCATAATGTCGCCTGAAATCTCATTTGATCTGGGCCTACCTTCTTTTGATAGTATTAGTGTGGGTACCAGTTTCAGGTTCAACAAAAAAAAAAAATGATTTACTGTTATGTGTTAAAAACCTTTATGTGCTAAACAATAATAAGATTTCCAGCAATCTGATACAATTTTTGCTCCCGGCTTGACTTTTCTTTTAATCATATCTTGCAAAGTCTCTCTCATTCTATCATTCACAATTTTAAAAAAATAACATCTTCCACTTCCCCTTACGATGCCACCAAACACTCATTCACCATTCACTCATCCTACCTCTGTTGAATTTTCTTTTTCCAAACGTACTTTCATCAATTTCCACAATCATACCAGGGCTTCCAATTATCTATTTTTCAAACATGCATCTATCTATACACATTTCTCTACAAAAATTACGCCAGTCAACCACAGTTTTATTAACTGTTATATTCACCTCATTCATAATCAAATTCATTTTAGCTTCATACGCCCATAAATATGTAAATTATGTGAATCAAACTCATGTTACTTCAAACCATGTACCTTTTCTTAAAGACCTTTTACACTGATGAGCATTCACACCTTTCTCTCAACTAATCCATTCATAACTATCTGATCTATCCTTTCTATCAACCAAACATATATTTTTCTTACAAACTGAACACATGTTTAGAACCAATCAAACTTTCATGCATGTACCAATCAATAATTTATTTCTTATTTTTCGCTCCAATCCACTCAAAACACTCATATTAATTTTCGCAGACATACTACTTTACAGGGGAAAGTGGTGACAGAAATTCCAACGACCATTTGACAAATGTGTTACAAAATGTTGCATGTGCAGCAAAAATTACTATGACAGTTAGACAGTTAAAATTTTGAAATATCCTACGATAATAAATAACCAATAAGATTACTAAATGATATTTATGTCACTAAATGGCAAGAAAAATATAGAAACCCTTAAAATATGTCAGTAAAACAGCTAAAATTAATGGGGTTGCCAGAAATTGAATTTTATCGCCAAACTAAGAGGCACACGATTGTACACTGAACTCAGTTATATTATTAAATATATTAACTCACAAACAAAATTTCAGTTTCAGATGATTGCACTATTTCATCTCAGCCTGAATTGCCTAGAATTGAAAAGCGACGGTGGTCATCAGATTCTTCTGAAAATAATTCTAGCTCGCTCTCCCCTTTAAAACCATCAAAGCAGTCTCGAACACTTCATCAATTTTCTGAAGCTGATGGTAAGACTTATAAATTCTATTAATAGTTATTAAATCAGCCTAATTTAAAAGTTTACTTATTGTTAAGATATTGCAAGTGTTAAAAGAATGACCCATAATTTCTTGTTGTTCCCTTTGATAATCTTAAAAGCCATGGTGTGACTTACCAAAATTATTTTTATTTGGTAATGTAGTACATCAAAAACAAATTCACAACAACTTTTATAGTTTTCATTTTATTTTTGAAAATTTCCTATGACTAAAATGAATTAACAATGCTTTTTGATGTTTCCACTAGATATGAGCAAATTTTGGTCAAAGGAGTTAATGGGAAAATGTTCATTGCAAAACTCGCTAATTGAAATACTTTATGTTTAACTTGCTGAACTGTAGTGAATGACAAATTAAGTATTTTAAATAAAATATATGTGATTCTTTTTCATTGTTTATTGTGTCAAATTAATAGATCAGAATATGACTGACTATATCATTTGGAAATAGTTTGAAAAATTATGTGCATTTAAAATCAATATGTTTGTTTTATTTATTGATTTTAAACAGGATTTTTTTTTTTTTTTTTTTTTTTTTATAAAATCGAAAAAACTTATATTGTAACCTAATTTAACTAAAAGTAAAAGACCTATTAAATTCCTTAATAAGTTGAACTTTTAATTTCTTTTGCAAGGTTATAAAGGCAAGCAAAAGAGGTTAATCTTTTTACAAATGAACAAAAAGAAAATTTATGCAATTAGCAAAGTATTTATTAGAGTTCATTTACTTACAATAGGTAATTTTTAAATTTGAAAGGGAAGTTTCACTTTAGTTCAAAAGTTAATAACTGTTGTAATATTTCTAAAGAAATTAATTTCCAGATTAAAAAAATATATAAATGCTATTATTTTATACCAGTACTTATTTAGGAATAAATTCTGTTCCAAAAAATGAAAAGGGGGATTCATTAAATTGTCCTTAGGCCTGTTGTGAGAAATGTTAGTGAAACATGAATGTTGGTAAATTGTGATAAAAAGCAAGTTTTTAATTATTAAAAAAGAATTTTGCAATTAAAAAGAATTTTCTTAATGGCAATTTTTGAATAATTGCCATTATGAAACAATGATGAACTTGATTTTATAATCAAATGAGAAAACATGTTATCTATTCAATTTTGACATTCAACCTACCTGAGACATGTTAAAAACATATATAAAAATAAGAATTTTTGAAGAATTATTAACTGGGAAAATAAAAAGTGATGTTAACAAATTTATGTTACTTCCTAGAGGAGCTAAAATTGTTATAACCATACAATTTTTTGAAATGTATTGCAAAATATTTTAATCCTGCTAACTATGCTTTCTTTTTGTTTCTATTTCTTAAGAAGTAGACAATGTCAATAGTCCTTTATGCAAAATAGTTATTTTTTTACCACATTTTTGTGATTTTTAATGATAAAAGGCTGAATTATAAAAGGTGTCAACAATATAATAACTGGGCAACTTCTAACTTATTGAAGTATTAAGTATGTTTTCTCTTTTGAAAATCAAAATATGGTGTTAAAGTGCAATAATTGAATAGTTATGTTTATAGATAAGTCTGCAATATGAATAAGTTGAATAGTTTAAAAATTGATTCAAAAAGTAATTTAAATTGAAATTTCAATTCTATTTAATCTTTGTTTTTATCATTAAAGTTACTTTTTTAATAAGAGCTATCAAATGTAATTGCCTATTATAATATTTTAATTATAAAGAGTAGTACAATAAGTAGAGAAAAAAAGACATGCAAATTACTTCAAAAACTAAATTTGTATCATTTATATACAACACCTAATGTTTGATTTATTAAATAATAAGTATGTTAAGAATTATTGTAAAGAGTTGAGAATAAATCTGTTTCATGAATTGCTTTTGAATTACTCATGTGTAATGCTTTTAAAATAATCATTACTTTAAATCTGGTTTAAATTATGTATTTATTTTAATTTTTGCGATTATGCATCATTATTATCATTCAAAAATTGAAAAAATTATGTATCTTTTGGTGAAAAAATAATGGTAATAATATTTATATTCACAATCATTAATATCGGTATCTCCTGAAAATAAATTGCCTCCCAGACTTTTTTCTTTGAAAGACAGCTCATCCTTTTTTATATTACAGTTATTTCCATTCTAAGTATTCAATTACAAAAAATATGCTGATATACTGATAAACAAAGAAATACTTTTTATAATATAATAGAGTTTAATATAATTAGTTGAACAGATATTGAATCCCTTATGAAAAGATGAGCCACTATAGTTAAATAAATTAATGCGTTAGTGTACTTATATTTATTTTGTATATACAATATTTTTAATGGTTTATTTCTTATTCATTTGTATTTTTTTGTTTACATTTTTGCCTTTATTCTATTTTTCTTACTTTTTCATGACAGAAGCAATATGAATCTTCATAAGATTTGGGATTCATGCTATAGGAATTTAATAGCGAACTTAGTATTTAAACAACAGTATTTTAGGATAAAAAATTAAGCAGAAGTAAAATTTGTTTAAATTGAATTCAACAAAAGTTAAACAATCAAGTGTTATTTATAAACTTCTCTTTTTATTGAATTTCAAAATAATTTCATACTTTGTACTTTAAACACCAATCTGTTTGATATTGTTAAAATTTACATTACACAGCTATGTTAATTAAAAATCTTAAGCCCTTTGTCTTCAAAGTAATAAAAGTTTGAGTTGCTTTAGTTAAAAATTAACTTGCTGAAAAGTTGAAAAAAGAGTATTATTTGCTGTGCATTTTAACCATAGGAATATACTTTATCCATTTGAAATTGGCTTATGTAAATATATATTATTTATTGGAAATATATATTGGTTATATTTCCTAGTAAATATAAATGTTAAACCCTTTCTCATATTTCAATTTAGAAAAATGAAATATTGAATTAAACAACTCTACTTAGTACTAGCTAAAACTATTACTAACTGAACTGTTACACAATCTGTCATTGCAAAACTTATAGAATTTCTATATAGTTATAGCTTCATTTCATATTTTTGCATTTAACGTCAATAGCTTAGAATCTCTAAATTAATATGTTAAATTATTAATTTCAAAATACATTTCAGGTATCAGACATATTGATATAAGTATTTAAAAGTAGTGAAATTGATGAAGCAATGTAAAATATAGCATTTTATGTAATTTTGTTTTGATTGTATTTAGTAAGTATGCTAATTAAAAAGAAAATTTAATACACCCGTATCAGGAATTATTTACTCTTTATCACTGATAATATAATACTGGATTTTTCTTAAACTACGTAGAATGTAAATTCCATGTACTTTTAATTCAGAAGTATGTGCTCTTCTTTTGTAACTGCTTAACAACTGTCTCCTTTTTAGTATTGAAAGTGTCTCCTATTTTTCACTTTGACATTTTTTTTTTTTCATTTTTCACCTGAAATGGTAGACAGTTTCCAGCTTGCTCTTACGTTCTCTCATATATATTTGCTGAACATTCTCCTCCCAGTCCAATTCTATATATTTGAAGAAAATGTTTTAAAGTAACATTTTCAGATTGATTCTTGTGTTATTCTGTATGTTCAGTAAAATCCTATCTCTCTTAACTTAGGAACAAAACAATTATAGTCATAAAATGTTGTCGTAAAATAATAAGGAAAGGTACAATTAGGATATTTTGCTGTCCTACTCAAGAAATAGGACCTACAGGAAAAAGTCATTTACAAGCATGTAAAAGGGAAAGATTTAGTATCAGTGTACTTTAGAGAGATACCCAAAAAAAGTATGCTTATTAATATGGGCTTATTTTATTATATAAGTTTGTGGGTGATATTTTCCAGAGTTGCTATTATAGACATATTAATTGAGCTATTACTCAACTTGCTATTGGTAAACTTATAGAATGCTTATATAGTTATAGCTTCATTTCATATTTTTATATATACTGCAGAAGAAAATTTTTATCTATAAATAATGGTAAACCATAACTAGAGGTTATAGTAATTCCTATTGCTCTAGATGAATACTTAGTTCATTTTGAAATGGTTTATGACTTTTGTAGTTAGAAATAATCATTTATGGGCTCTTTCAGTGCCTATGAATGTGCTATTAATTTCTTCCTTTTTCTCAATTACAATATTATGAGAGTACGAACATGCCAGAATAATCCAAATTTAAGGATTTTATTTATAAAGTCATGAAACTTGAAAAGATAAAATTATGAACCCTGCATATGAAAAAATTTTTGATACTGCAATCTGCATGAAAATTTATTTTTGCATTCCTTATATGTAATATATAAAACAATTCATTATATGAATTTTTATGTTCTTGATTATTTTTCCATGTATGATAAATTTCTGTGTTTATTCCTAAATTTTATGTGAACCAATTTAATGTTTTCTTTTCATTAAATGATGTATTAAAATTGTTATATGTCACTTCCAGGTGTATGAAAGTTACTAAAGTATATTTGATCATAAGACCTATTTTGTCATTAATGGTTTCAACATATTTTTATACATATACAATTCGTTACATACTTATTCACCACATGGCAATAAAAACATTGTGATAGAACTAGATAATTTTAAAATTATACTCAGTATAATAGCTTTTTTTCAGAGTGCTCAAAGATGAATATAATTGTTGAAAAATCAGTTTCCAAACCTGCTGAATGGACCATTGATGATGTTATCCATCATATTTGTTCTTCAGACCAAAATATGCTTATATATGCTGATATTTTTCGAAAGCATGTATGATCTTTTAAATCATTCTTTTTATAATTTTTTATTTTATTTTAACCATTCTTTTTATAACCTTTTCATTTTATGCTTATTTTAGGAAATTGATGGAAAAGCTCTCTTACTTTTAAATAGTGAAATGATGATGAAATATATGGGTTTAAAGTTGGGGCCTGCTTTAAAGATCTGCAACCTCATTGAAAAACTAAAAAGTAGAAGATTTTATTAATTTGTATTTTGTTGCATTTATTTGATATATGTACAGTTTATTTAGGCTTTATCTATTTTAAGATAAAATGTTTTAAGCAATTTGTATCTTGGTGGGAAAAATCCTTCACCTGCATTTAAAATTTAATGCATTATCGTTTTATCAACACTGCTCAAATACTATTTTGAATAGATTGTAAATTTAATAGTTTTAAAAATATATCAAATATATTCTAGATTCTATAAATGAAATTATTTATTTTTTAATGATAGATTTTATTAGTTATTTAGCTTGGTTGTTCCATTGAATTTGAGTATTTCACTTTGTAAAATATAATGATTTCTAGTGTCAGAAAAGAAATGCACTTTAATTATTTAATGCCATAAAATAAATTTAAAGCACTTTTCCAAAGTTTTAAGAAATGAGTATTTTAAATCCGCTTTTTATTGAAGTTTTGCAAATTATTTTGTTTGGCTGGCTCATGTGGCAGATTTTTTTATGTTGCAACAGTCAAATGAATTTATGTGATATATTTTACATGTGTATGTATCTTGTGTGTATAGTTAAAGTAGTGTTTAGTGAAATTAAAATAGCTAAAATGATTGTTGCTTAATATATAAATCATGTAAGTTAAATTTCCATATGAATTCCAAGAACTTATGTTCATGGTAATTATTTTAAATTTTGTGATAAGTTTGTTAATCATTTGAAATATTTATGCAAACACAGTGATTAAAAGTGTATTTCTCTGTGTGGGCATTTGCATTGTGTATACATTTTACTTTAAAATGGCAAAATATCTTAAATTTTAAGGCACATTTTAATTCATATTTTACTCCTTTGAAATATGTATTTTATACTTCAATATTTTCCCCATTTTATTCAATTTGTTTTGATTTGAAATTTTTATTAATTTAATCATAAGGATTGCTATAAAAATTTAATTTTAAATAAAATTATGACAACTTGTTGGAATAATAAATCTGTATAATGGTGTCATATAATAATTTCTATTCTAAAAGAGAATGTTATGCTGCAGTTAATTGAGAAATGTATTGAAAGCTAATTCGAAATACACAATGTCTTTAATTAACTTTTAATCATCTGAGCTTTATGATTACATGGAAACCTTACAAATTTTTGTGTTCAACTTTATCTTAATATTAGTTTTCATAGTTACATTGATTTTACAAAAGGAAAGATTAGTTAATGGCTACATAAGCAATAAAATAATTTAAACCAATTCCCATTAATAGTTACTTTTAGTTAGAAAAACTCTTGAGTATTATAAACTGACAATCTATGCTAATTTGTTTCACAAAAAAAATTATCCTTTAATATTTTTAATGCACAAGAATGCATTTTAAGTTGTTAGAATTTCTATTTTAAAAATTTTCAATACACACCAAACCAAAAGCAATTTACTGGTGTTTTAATTTCAAAAATGTTTCTCCTGAATGAACCATTTCAAAATAGAACCACATTTCAATTTTCGTTTTTCGTGTCAGGAATTTCTAGAACATAGTTTATTATTTATTTTAGTTTTATCTTCTTTCCACTTTCTGACAGTTTCTTTATTAATATCACCACTTTCTCCACACAGCTTCTGGAAAGAAAGACAGTATCCTTAAACTCTTGCAACCATGCACCTGGCGCTTTCAATGCAATTTGATCGGTCTTCCTTTGATGAACAAGGCGCAGCTTGTCTTTACTTGGACCTTGCGCCATTAAAACCAACCAACCAACCTTTGATGAACAAAACTAACCGCTTTTGACTTCAATAAATTTCCATCTATTGATTGTATTGATAATATGTATTTTTGATCATATTATTTTATCCATCGATACATAGCTTTTTGGGTGTTTAAATAATTTTGCAAAGGAACTTTTTTCATCAGCTGTTTGTCTTACCTCTTGAGATTTCATTTTAGTTTCTAGCCATATTGCATTGTGCTTGTTTGAAGCCACCACCTTGTTCATTAGTAGTTCTTGTTTACAAGTTTGATTTGCACTGAGCGAAAACTAAGTGAAAATCCTCACTTTACTTTGTTTTGTCTTTCATCAGAAATTAAACTGTCTCCCCTCAGCAATCTATCATATTGTACTTGCGTGATAAAAAATAATCTTAAGCATATGATCACATGAACTTTTCAAGTAGAGAGAATAGTATTTTTCTACCAACCCGAAGGAAGAATTTTGCCAATGACTTCTGAACAGGCATCTAGACTCCATTTATTTAGTAGAATAGTATTGTTGGCTTGATAATTCCAACCCTTTCAGTCAAAAGTTAACCAAATCACTCAAAATTTTATGGCTGCAAATCTTGACAATACAGTAAATAATTTTATTTTCAGTAACATGTTTTGGAATAAATTCTTTTAGATAAATACCATTAAGAGTATTTGATGCATTCAGACTTTGTATTGGGAGACTGTCTATTATACTAAAAGCAAAATAATGTAAATTACATTGGAAAAGATTTGGGGATTTTTTTCTGATCATTATACGGGACGCCTCTTAATAACATGGGATTATTCTAATGATCTTTGACTGTACTATCATTTTGTTCTGTAAATGTTTAAAAAGCATGTTCTCAAATATTAAAATCAAATATCTAAATATTATTCACATTTTTGTTATTTTATGTAGCTATTAACAACAAAATTTAGAGCACAAATATTTCTTAAATTAGTTTTGATAATTGGGCAATAAAAACGCTGTTTTTACTGTTGATTTAATTAAATCAAATTTAAGTTGATTTGAAAAATGTTGTGTAAATAGGGTATTATTTACAATGAAAATTAAAGTAGAATTATCATGACTTGTTTTAATGAAATGATTTTTCTAAATTTTTGTTTCCTTGCTTGGGTGGTCACTATTAATATAATGTTCGTGCGAAAATATTTTTTATTGAATTAGTTAATAAATTTGTATTATTTATGAAGAGGAACATAAATTATTAATGAAACTTAATACAGGTTGTTTAAATTTCTTCATACTTCTTTGTGAATTAAGCTTTCATGGTTAAATAAAGTAATTTTTGAATAACACATAAAGAGAACAGGATAAGCTGTGAGAAAGGAATTTACATCCTACAAATATTATTTCTTCTGTTTACTTTTTGAAAATTGCAAACTACAACTTAGATTAAACTAAGTAACAAAATTTTTACATGATTCCTTCTCAAAGGTAAAATCGGGATTAAAGTATATATTCTTGGATTTTTTTGTTTCACTCTTCAAGAAAATATAATTTGTCCATCAAAATTTTTTTTTTTTTTTTTTTTTTTTTTTTTTTATGTTTATAGTATCATCAATCACAAGTCTCAGTGTTTTACAACTGCAACTATTAGTTCCTGATCATATGGCACTAAAATATTTTTTCGGATAATGTTGCTATTCTCATACAGCTGCTGGATATTGAGCTATTTTTAGTTGTAACTAGAATTTCAAGTAATGTTAATATTACAATTGAGACAGATTGATAGATCCCAAGTTATTTATAGAAAGATATCTCGGAGGCATTTTGAGTGTCTTCAATATTTTTTTAGATTAAAAATTGCTTTAATTTATTGTGTCTCCTCTGATATAATTCAATTTTTTTTTATCTTGTACTTGTTTAGAGCAGTGAGCATTTTGTAATGTCATCATATTTGAATAAAACATATTTTATGAGACTAACTACAGTTTTTCACAGAAAAATAAACTGTAGCTATAGATGAAAGATTTCTCTTTTCTATCCTATGGACAGATTTCTGTCTTGAAAATTCCTGAAGCTAAGATTTCAATTCTAAAATGATGTTTCCAGTAAAATTTTTGATTCAATCTTTATCTGTTTTTAATTGACAATGTAAAAACAATTAAAGGGACTATTTCGGACCAATTTTTTTCAAAGTTTAACTAGTCCACTGTGCAAAGTTTATCTTCCTTACCACACAATCTACTTTGTACTGTATTAAGACCAGTTGTGATGTCTGTAACAATTTTAGAACGTGTTGTCTCTGGTTTTTCTTTATTCCAAAATTTATATTCTGATATTAATGAACTTTAATCAGAAAATTTCATATTTCATTGCTGTATTTGGTTTAAAAGCATTGAAATGTTGCTTTTGGAATTTATTAATATCAGTAAAAATTTGAATGGACATGTATAATTAGTTGTGTAGAAAATTGATAGAACCTCCATTCTACATTTTGTGCCCAAGAAAAATAAATTACTTCAATCAAGATCAAAACAATGTAAGAAAAGTGTTATCAAAAATAAAGAAAAAAATTACTGAGTTCAAGATATTACATATATTTTGAGAGTAAACCATTGAATCGCTAAACTTTTTGTATGCAATTTAGCTACTGATCACAAAGCAGTTACCACTATATATTTTAATACATGCACCCTTTTACTTTAAATCTAAACATTGTAGAGCACACTTGGACATTAGCTTTTAATAAATTAACTTAGTTCTGATTAAAGCTCTTGTAACATATATAATGAGAGGGTGTAGCTGAAAGCAAGAGGAAAACTTCAGTAAAACATATGTATACAGTAGGTCAGTGGTTTCCAACCTGTGGGGCGCGCCCCCCTCCAAGGGGGTGCGAGACAATTGCAAGGGGAGCATGCACCTGTTTCCAAAATATCATTTTCGAGTACGAACCAAAAAAGTCGAATAGGTGTCAAGAAATGAATCAGCAGTATATATAATCCACAATCCTCACCGCGAATTTTTCGGATACAAATGCTAAAACATCCCATCCATATTCTTGTTGGAACGAAATGTCTCGCTTTCGCATTTGGACAGAGCACAGGTGGGGCGTGAAATCAAAAGATAAGCACTCGCAACATCCCGGGAATTCTCGTGCTTACTCTCGCCAAACTTCAGTAAACAGAAGCATCTGATTGTTTCTGTTTTCTATGAACAGAATTAGTTCGTTAGTAGTGCTTGCGATAACCCCGTTGGTACAGGGCGGGCTCCAGGGTGGGGTGATCCGGGCGGCCGAATGGAGCGTAATGATCTAGGAGCACCAAAATCATGGAAAATGAAAATAAACAGGTAAAAAAATTAAGTTACAGGCTTTTTAAAATGCACTAAAAAGTAAAGAATATTTTTTTATCATTCTGATATATCAATAAATTATTTTTCATAATATTGCGTTGTCATCGGACCCTTATATTGTAAGTATACCAAATATCATTGAAATCGGTTCACAGAAATTTTCACAAAAACGTGTTGCAAGATTTGACTGATAGTTTTGATTTTGATTTCGAAACCAAGCGAAACTAGATCTACTTTTTAACTGCGTATAAAAAAGGAAGTAGACTTAAAACAATGCATTATTTGCCCCAGGGGGACACACCAATTATTTGTTTTTAAAAGGGGGCACCGGTACAAAAAGGTTGGAACCCACTGCAGTAGGTGCTTGCTTTTATGAAAACTCGTGATTTTAACAACTATTGGATGGTTTTATAGAGGGTCTCGTAAACTGAATAATAATTTTATTGCCATTTACGAATTAAAAAACTAACGAATTTAAAAAATGCGCTTTTCACAAACTTGTTTTCTTGCATCTCATTTTTATTTTATGGTTAGGAAACTTGGAACCAAGTTATTGCATATGTTTGAATTGTGGGTAACTAGCTGCAACATTAAGTATTAATTAGCGTAATGAATAAAAAGTAGTTTTGATATTGAAATTACAAGAAAATATTTTTATGAAATCTAGTAGATTTATGTCAGTAGACTGAGCTATTAAAAAGCATCTAATATAACTTCTCACGCTGCATTCATTTGAATGTAATAAATAGCTTCAAATGGAAATGTAGGATACTTTAGAAAGAGTTATCATGTCGTGGAATTAATTTATTAAATCGACTTACTAGTGATAGTGATCTATTGAATATATATTTGGAATGATGTTGCAGAAAAACTATATGTCAACTTGACTTGCATTTTCTGTTAAATAAATAATTGTAGCTAAAGAGAATCAAAAACAAGCTTATCTAACAACTTGTGTAAAGATATTCATCCATGACCTTTGACAAAGAAACTTGCTCCCCAAAATATCTCTAAAGGAATTTTAAATGTGGATTCAGATGTAATTTGTGATTAAGAATTAGATGATTAAATGATTAAGAACATAATAAGTGATAAAGAACTATCAGGTATGTATCAAACATGTGGAAAACAACTTAGTTCTGTGACTATCTGCAAAACAAACACATGAATGACTTAATGAATGACACACTTAAATGGAGCAAAGTATGGAGATAAATTTATGCATGTTAGTGCAAAATTTATAGTGTTGTAGATTTGAGGCAAAAAAGAATTATCATTATTTTTGAGAAAAACGCCAAAAAAATGTAGTTTTGAAAAAATGTAAATTATTTCTTTCACTTTTTTTTTTGAATAAAATGAAATTAAAAATTGTTTTTAATTATAAATTTTATTTTGAATCTATTTTATTAAATAATGTGTACTAAATAATTTTTCAAGTTGTATTTTATACATAAAAGTGTAGTAAAATATAGTTTTAGTTCTAAAAAAAATTTTTATTTTACAAACTTTTGATTTAAGAACTATTTTACCAGTCACTACATGTTTGTAAAAAGCCTCTATTGTACTGAAATAAAAAATGTAAGGAAAATTATTCAGTATTTTTAAAGTGGTAGGCTATATTTTCCGTATTTACCCAAATAATTATGACCTTAAAATAGTGTAGAAAATTTTTCCTAAAGAAATAATTTTTTTTTAGTTGTGAAATTTTGAAATTGATGGAAATGTGATTCATAATGTTTATAATTTTTCAAACTGCAGTTCTATATTTTTAATAAAAAAAAAAAAAAAACTGAAATGTTTATTATGTCTCTTATCCAAAATCCTATATTGTTGACATTAGTTGTACTTCATTCAAGTAACTTTTAAATTTTCACACAAACTTAACTTCCTTAGATCAATTAGAAATAAATTATAACAAATATTTCTATACGAAAGATTTTGTAAATTAAGTGATGTGTTGATTCTTAAAAATATAAATTTATCACACGGAAAAAGAACATAAAATGAAATATTGTTAAGTAATATACATGTGGTCATTTAATCAATATGGAGAAAATAGTATTTTTATATTATTTGGTGAACAAAGAAGAATGATTTTCTTTAAGTATTGTCTGTTTTGAAGATTTAATGGAGCAATGTATGGAGATAAATTTATGTGTTATTGCATAATTGTTATTTATGTGTTATTGCAAAATTTATAAAGTGTTGTAGATTTGAGGAAAAAAAAAGAATTATTCATGGATAAAATAGTATGAATATTTTCAAATAGCTTATCTGGTAAGGATTGCAAACTTCATAAAAAAAAATTTTTTTTTCATTGGTCCAAAATGCAGAAGTAAATTTACTAGTATAACAGCTTCCATGAATTTTGCTGAACTCTTATATTCTATGATTTCTCAAGAATATTAATTTTAAGAAGTTATGCAGTAAATTAAAGGTTAAAGGGATGTGGGACTAAATATTCCAGAATTAATTTGTAGTTTCATATCTTTAAATTAACTTAAGATAGTCTTTAAAAATATTATTTTTTAAATGTTATTAAATAATTTTCTATTATGACTGCATTTTCAGGTTGTATAGTTGAAGCTTCTTTCAATATTATGGATGTTATTACCAATTACAGAACAATATTTAATGTGAAAAATTATATATGTATTCATACTAAGCATTATTTGTGAAGTCAAAACTTGAGAAGCTCAAGCATCATATTTAATTTATAAACTGCTAAGTTTCTCTAGCAAAGAAAAGTCAGAATTTTACTGTGTCTAAAGTAAGTGAAATAATTTTTCAATCAATCCTTTAACACTTCAGCCTATTTTTAATTAAACAAATTGAAATAAATTATCTCTGGACAGAGTAATAAATAAGGAAAAATAATCAAATTTTGAGCTTAATGATGAAAATGTAGTGGAAATAAAACTGATTTTTCTCAAGAAAGACTCTTAAGTGTTTTTAAAAACACCAATTTATAATACATATTAATTATCTTGTAGAATCGCACAAAATGATCAATAAATATTTTAGCTTCAAATTATCAGTTTTACAATTTATTTTTAAATTATCGCCAATGTAGGGCAACACTTGTATCTACCTATTAATAATTTCTATTTTAATAGGTAAAATTATCAAAAGTTCTAAATAATTGCTATTACCTTCAATATAATATTTACATGGAAAATTCCACAAAATCTTTAACTGTGTGTGTTTAGCATTGTTTTCTTGATTAGTTGTGTGTAACTTAAAGTAACTAGAGGAAATAATGATGTTGAATATTATCAGTTTTATTTTTCCCAATAGTGAAAAAGGCTGACTTTTTAATAGGAATATTAAACATTTTAACTCTATTGCTTTTCATTGTGTCAGCTCATTTTTTTCCTCTCCCCTATAGGAAATGAAATGTGTTTTGTTTTTCATTTAAAATATATTAAGAAATCTTATTAGAAACTTATATGCTTTAAATTTAGTTGAATTTAAGATATTTTGCTACCCATGCTACTAGGCATTTAATGAAATATATTTAATAAATAAAAAAAATAACACGTTTTTTAAACATTTAAATGCTATGCAATGTATTTTTACGTTCAAATTAAAATTATTGATTCGCGAAGTTACAAAATATTTTCCTTTTTTTATTTTTGCATTCTTTCTATTTCTCTTTAATTTTAGATTGATTTTATGAGTTTTTATGCATTTTTTTCAATTTTTAAAATCTAAGTTTATTTGACAAAGTTCCCTGTATATTAATAACAAAATTATAATAAAGTAAAAGTTAATTTGATAAATAAATACATAGCAAAGTGATATTCTTTTTTAAGGTGTTAGATCTCCAGGAAAAAGAATTTTAAAATCCTTTAAGATACTAATGTAAACATAAAATTTATTAAAAAAGCATTTTTGCCTGCATTGAAGAATAATTTTAAGGACTGAATGCATTAAGTATGTGATTGTTTCAATATATAGCTTATTATATATATATTGTATTTATTTTTAAATCAAGCAACCCCCCTATGTTGAAACAAATGCCCATATTGTTAACTGCTGACAATTTGTGTGACTTTGATAATCAATAATTTTTTTTCTGTAATCGCTTTCTTCCTTTTTTTTTTTTTTTTTTTTTTTTTTTTTTTCCTTCCTCTGTAATAAATATTGACATATATGACATTTGCGTTTTTGTTATTTTTTCAACAACATTTAAATATCTTGAATCATATATGAATCTTATTTATGTAAATGATTAAAGTTATACTGTTAATGATTATGCAATATGACTCTTGTAAAAAATGAGATCCACCTATTTTGTATTGTTTTGTTTATATTATAAATATTGTATTTCTATTATATTTTGACTTCTTTTTTTCTTCAATGACTGCTGTAGTGAGTTTATTAGTTGAATCTTTGAAATGTGTATATACATCATCAAATATGAGTAATGAAATCATCTTGAGTGTTGTAAATAAAATTTACTTTGTGAATGCTACTCAAGTACAAACTTTTGTCAGCTTATTAAGAAATATTTGTAAAATTATGAAATAGTTTTGTAACCATGAAAATTTCGTGAAAAATAGATCTAATGAACTACAGTTAATGCATTATATTTTTATATTTATTTGGTAATAGATTATATCAGCACATTTGCTTAATTTATTTTATTGTAAAAATATCATTTGTATAGTTATTTATTCATATGAATTTAGAGTTCATTTTTAAATAGAATGTTACTTATTTCTCATGTATATGCATTGACGGATGTATTGATTTTAAAATATTTTCACCCAAATATTCCTTTGTTAATCTGGGTGTTCTTAGCTGAATTATTATATTTTTATGTATATAATAATTTGTGTGATCAACTATTTATTAAATAACGCTTGAAACATTTTTGTGGTTCTGAGAATTTTCTGACTGTTTTTAAAAATTATTCACAAATTTATTCTATTAAACAGTGTAGTTTTTGAGAAATTCGTTATTTGAATTTCTCAGCTTATAGTGAAATTGTCTCTCTCTCTCACACTACATATATATATATATATATATATATATATATATATATATATATATATATATATATATATATATATATATATATATAATATCCAAAGTTTTAAAAGCAATAACATACTATTTGAACAGGTGTAGGCTTTCCTAAAAATTTTGGTTGTTAATATTTTGTAAAATAAGGTTTTTATCAATAAAATTTTTTCATGTGTTGTTAAAATAATGGGATAGGAAAAAAAATAATAATTACTTGAGAAGTATCAATTATTTGCTATGGCTACAAGAGGTCTAGCAAAAAATATAAGTAGAAGATCTGAAAATGTAAAATCAATTATTTTGTGAAAAAAATTTATAAATATAATTAATAGTATTTTTACTTGCAATTTCAAAAACAATCTCATAGATGCATAAAATAATACTTGAAAAATGTTAGTGTATCTATTTTTAAGAATGTTATAACTGAAAAATAAATAATTGAAACTTAAACTGCCCTTATAAAATTAGCGTGAATATAATGTTTTCAAGGAATAGCATGTGTGTGTGAAATGGTAAGCTCTTTAACTTATTCACAGATTTTATTAATATTCAAATAAAAGGAAAAATGAATAAAGTGTGAGCTTCATATATCTCATTCACCTCTTGTTTCATTATTAATAATGAAAAAAAAATATATAAATGGGCCATGAATTTGTTTTTTCGACATACTTTCATTGTCTAATATGAAACTTATTTTTTTAAGTCTAGTTTGTATGTGCTACCTACACGTTCTTCACTTAAAATGTATCTTAAAAGTATTCTTTTTCTGAAAGTTATTTAATTAAACTCTTAGAAAGTTAATTGAATATAAAGCAGCCTTACATATTTTACTAAGAAAATGCAACTACCAATTTAAAAATAACTGGACTTCTATTTTTTGTCGTAAATAAATTATAAATATACTCAATCACTCCTGCTCTTTGTGGGATATTACAAGCTTTTAATTTGAAATGTAACTGTATACTCTTAATGCTTGAAAGCAAGCTACAGATCATTGGCTAACATTTATAACAACAGGTTGTGACTAACTTCTAGCTTCTTCGAGAAATCATATCCTTCAGGGGGTTTACTTCAAGTAAATATGGGTGTCACAATCACGTGATATCCTGGTGATCTGTCTTCCTTCTTGTAACTTTATTCTAAAAGGTTGAGAGCTGCCCTTGGGTAGATATTGCCACCATGTTGCTATTAATAACCCATGTGTTTTCCATGAGTGGAGACATGTGATCCTGGAAAAGAGGATCCTTGTAATTGACACACCTAAAGACCAATACATTACTTAAACTTCTGCTTCAGGTTAACAAGTAGTTTGTAGTAATCCTTGTTGCATTAATCAGTGTACATGTATCATTCTGACTGATCCATGTACACCAATCTGAGTGGCTTAAGCATGAAAGCCACTTCAGTGATGTACTCAAAGCTTACCTTGTCAGCATTTTGGGCATTGTAAAAACAACTTGTAGGGAACATTCACTTGTGCTCAATGGCCTATAAATGGACTCTTCTGAGAAATTAAAAGTCCCAAAAATTGAAGCATGCACAAAAAGACACTATATGTTCCCTTTTACAAGTAAAGCATGTGCTGTGAAGGTAAACCCTTCAGATGAAACAGCTGAAAGGTATTCATCTGAATCACACATGGCTTGCTCCAATGCCAGAGCATTCAGTTTTGTTTAAAGGTATCTTTCATTAATTGAGGTTTTTAAAATTATTAACTTCTAATAATCATTGTTTTGCCATTCTCTAGGGAGTTGATTATATCAATAATTATCTGCCCCAATATTACAAACGCACCCTTTTCAATATGCAAATGCCAACATTTTGTGTGAAAATTTTGAATTAAACAGGCTATTTCCCTTTATTTCTTATAAGTACATGCATGCATTGTCATTTTTTTCTTCGATAAGATGCTTCTTGCGATTAATATCTTTTTTAACTGTATTTGAAGGAACCCGTTTATGCAGTAGGTAATATTTTCTTAACTGGTGAATACTTGCTAGAAAAATCTGATGGTTAAACAATAAATTTTCTTCTACATGGTATCCTGTTAAATTTTGTCTTTCTAGAAAGTCAGTGATATATTTTCTGTAACTCTATAAAAGCTTAGTATTAATACATAATTTGAGTTACACATTAAGTTCGGATTATTTCTTTATATCGAAAGAGATTTGTAACGGCCTTGTTCTAACTGTTATATTAGTTTGTCAAGGACATGAGCTACGGGAATTGATTGACAAATCTGCCCTTAAATAAACATAGTTGTAACAAACCGCAAGTACTCCAGGGATCTGTCTTCTTTCTATGCTATCCCCACCCTACTGTTATTAATCACCCATGTTTTTTCTTTAAGTGTAGACTCATGATTCTGCTCCTCAAGGGGTTTTCCTTTAGGTAAACACAGGTGTCACAATCTGAAGGTAACCCAGTAATTTGCCCTTTTTTTTTTCTCCCATGTCCTCTTCTACTTTTTTTCTTCCCTTTCTCCCTTGCTGTGGTTGCCTCGTAAGACGTTGTAGGTTCCCTTTGAGTAGCTTTTGCCGCTCGGTTGCTATTAGTTCCACTTGAGGACTGAATCACACATGTTTGCCATGCATTGAGACCTGTGTCCCTGGAGAGATGGGTCCTGGTAATTGAGGCCCCTAGAAACAAACACATTACTTTAACCTCTGCTTCAGCTAAATGGGAGGTGTGCTGTGGTCCTCAGCTCATCAATCGGCTTTATGGATCAAGTGATCTGTATCAAAGTAGCAAAATATCTTGGCCGAATATTGCAAAATTGCCAAGATAACCCCAAAAATGGATCAATGATGAGCTTTTAAGTTTTTCGCAATATACAGCAATAAGATAAGAACAATAAGGACCGATAACAGGAGCTACATTTTCCTATATATTAGATATTCCAAGATTGGTCTACCATGGGGACCAAGGTTTCACCAATGTAGGATATGCTAAGATAAGCCCATATTGGATTGATAATGGCTGCCCCCAAGTTTTTTCCAGTATGCCATGATAAAGCTACTATATATATATATATATATATATCGGTTCTATAAAGGTAGCCAAGATTTTGCCAAAATATATGTTAAAGCTACGTGCATTCCCTTAACTGATTTTTCATTAAGATTACTTATAGCCATGTCAGGACGCTTAAATGAAATACTGCAATTCAGTAACAAATAACTTTATTGAATATGGCGCTTCGCCATTCTCTGACCGCATCTCACGTTCGACGTACATCTACTGATTTTTTTTTTTTTTTGTTCGCTCTCTAGTGGCGATTTTTTATTTCTCACATTCGGCCAGACTGACCTTACAATTGACCTCAATTGGTGTAATAATACTCAATTACTAATTAATACAACAAATATTAACAATTAAATTAAACACAGCAGATTGAATAACTATCATTATTTTTCATTCACGCAAATAAATACTGTAATTAATAATACATATTTTTCATTAAAAGTGTAAAAAAATTATTATGTTAGATTACAGAAAAAAAACTAATAATATATGTATTACACTTTTTCCTTTTGTAAGTAATTCTTGATACAATTCTAATAAAACTACTTACAACAAATGTTTACAAGAAAATAAATGAACTCATATATGTAGGAGTATTAAATCGTTCACAGAATAAATTTAACAGACTTTCATATTGTTTGATGAATATTTCAGTATACAGTAAATTATCATTTTTAGAGTCAACAGTTTATGATAAGTTCATTGCCTTTTAATTTCAACTTTTTCTTTAAATAAAATTGGAAAGATCTCACCAATTAGGATCCCTCATTCAGCTTTAGTTCTTGTGTGTGGAGAATAACCATGGAGTAATTCAAATCGTGTCTTGTTCATTGACTTGTTTACATAATTGTTCAAGTTTCTCTCAACTTCATGTATTTTAACAGCCTAATCTTTGAATCTGATTTTCCATACCAGTTGTTATGGTAGACAATATTGTTCTGTTAACTCTTTCAACCATTTCATTTGCACATGGTCACTTTGTACAATTGAGTGTATGATGTATACCATTTCGTCACAATATTGTTGAAATTGATATGAATTGAAATAAATTCCTCGATCTATTATTATTTTCTCAGGTAGACCATAAGTATTTACAAACTTTTTTAGAGCCTTCAGCACAGGTGATGTTGACGTACTCTTTACTGGAGTTAATTGGTCACGCCTTGTGAAATTATCTATCATGGCTAAAAGTTCTTGATTACCTTTAGAACTCTTAGCAAAAGGCCCTGAATGATGCATATGTATAATTGCAAAAGGTTTACAAGCTGCTTTAATTGGATTTAATAATCCAAGCTGTTTTCCTGACGGCGTTTTGTTCATTAAACATTCAGAACATTTCGAAATGGCTTTCGTACATAACGTTTTATATAAGGAAACCAATACAATTTTTTTTTATTTACAGTTCTGTCAACAGAAAAATGTATAATAAGATTATGGAATTTAATTAATGTACTTTTTCTCATATTCTTTGGAATAACATAGAGAAATTTTTCTTTTCCATTTTCGTTTATGCATCTAAATAATCTATTTCTCTTAAACACATAATTTTTTATAAGCAGTTTTTCTTTTGTTCTATCCTTATCTTTTTTTCTGAATATTTCTATCATTTTTCGTATTTCTGGATTAGCCTGCTATATCATCAATATTTATTCATCTTCACTGAAGGTCAATAATTTATTTTCCATGAGGGATCTCAATGTATCTTCTGATTCCCAAACTGGAGCTCTGCTCATTGCGTCTACGTGAGCCATTTTCTTTCCAGGCCTATGTTCTATTTCAAAGTTGAATTCTTGAATTAAATCACACCATCTTGCAATCTGAGGATTGTTTGTTTTCTTTGAATTCATGTACATCAGTGCTTGACAATCTGTTACTATTTTGAATTTTATGCCTAATAAATACTGTCTTAATCTTTCGAGAGTTCACACAATGGCCATCACTTCGAGCTTGCTTTACTATACTTCTTCTCAATTTCAATTGTCTTTTTGCTGATGCAATAAACCAACCGCCATTTATTGTCTGGTCCTTGTTGTAAAAGCATGCCTGCCAAACCACTAGAGCTTGCATCACAATGTACGTCCGTTTTAGCTTAAGGGTTATACTGAGCTAACACAGGTTGCTCTGTGAGGCTATTTTTCAATAATCGAAAAGACTGCTCTTGCTCCTCTTTCCACTTGAAAGATTCTTCTTTTTGCAAGAGTCGTGGTAAAGGTTCTGCCTTTTGTGCATATCTTTACACATATCTCCGAAACTAACCAGTTAAACCTAAAAATCTACGAATATCATGACTATTCTTAGGAATTGGAAATTATTTTATTGATCTAACTTCTCGCATCCCTGGTTTTATTCCTTCTCTATTAACAATAAATCCTAAGAAGTCTACTTCCTTTTTACCGAATTCATATTTTGACAATTTTAAAGTCAAATTAACTAATCTAAGTTTGTCAAATACCTCTTTTATTCATTCAATCATATCAGTCCAATTCTTCGCTGGTATCAAAATATCATCTAAATAACACAAAATTTTCTTATTTAACAATGGTCCTAATACTTGATACATCAATCTTTGAAATTCTGATGGTGCATTTGCCAAATCAAAAATGATACGCTCAAACTGACCTGTTTCATCTGGGGTAATAAAAGCAGTTTTTAACTTAGCTTCCTCTGTTAATGGTATTTGGATATAACCATGAGCTAAATCTAATATCGTGAAAATATTACATTCACCAGGACACTCTAATAAATCATCGGTTCTGGGTAAAGGGAATTCATCTTTAATTGTCTGATTATATTTAATTTTCTGTAATCTGCAACTATCCTCACTAATTTTTTTCAAACTAACAATACTGGACTGGCATAAGGTGATCTTGTTTCAGAAACTATTTCATTTTCTTTCCATTTCTTAACAATATTTTTAATAGAACTTCTTTCATCTGCATTTGTTTTATAGGGATGTAAACAAACTGGTTTGCTTCCTGGAACTTCATTAATTTCCATTTTAGTTTATGTAATACATCCTAACTTTTTATGATAAGATTAAATTTAATATCGTCTATTTTAATCGCGCATTTATCCTTATTTACAGTGAATATTGTATCTTTAGTTGCATTACAAAGATTATTAAATGGAAGAATAAATTCAGAATTTAAATTCCAATCCTGCGATATATCGGTTAATGTACTCAGACATTGATGTTCTTTTAACTTAATACCAAAAGAACCATTATTAATAATAGGAATATTACCGTTTTACTATTTTTAATTTCAAAAACAGAATGGAATTTTTTTTCTTTTCCCTCTAATAATATAAGGCTGTATATATAAAGGCTGTATATGAAAATATAATATCATATTTTCTGTTTTCCCCTGAATAAAATTTATGTATTTTTTTCTTTTATAATAAGTTCTTCTGTTTTTAGCTTTATTTGTTGATGTTTCGATTCGACTTCCACTTCAGAAAACGGAATACAATTCGAATACCAGATGTTCAATTTGGAGCCAATTCGGGTGAAAGCGATTTTTGTTTTGTCTAGAAAGTCTCTTCCTACAATTAGGTCAACCGCCATACTATCATCATTCACAACGAATATTTCAAGAGTTGCTCTGACGTCGTCAATTCTTAATTCCACTTAATTTTTCCCAAGTGTGAAAGCAGATACAACAGTAAAGCCAAATCCAAACAATTTTCTCCTTAACGGAATTATATTCAGTTTTAATTTAATTGCACCCGAATTCTTAACTAAAGAAATGCTCAATCCCGAATCTATTTAGCTATTTATCGAATGCTTAGAATTATTTATTTGTGCTTACTTCATATAAGAATTTAATGGGGTAAGGTTTTCAACATTTACTGTCAAACTATTTTTATCTTTGTTTATCGAACAATGCCGTTGGGTATGTCCACTCTCATCACATTCTCTACAAATTAAAATTTTTCTTTCTTTTGGACAGTCCTTAGAAATATGCCCTTAATCATTACAGTTGAAATATAATGCTATTCTTATCACTTCGAGAGCTAAAATCCGTGTTGCGCTTTTCTTTAGAATAAAAACACTCATTCTTAGGAAACATTTTAAATTCGCAGTTTTCTCTTATTTCATTTTTGAAATTTTCATATTTACAGCTATCATTAAACTTGCTTACGTAATTATCAAAATAAGATCTTTTTTTTATAAATTTCACGTTTTTGTTTTCAAAACAAGATTTTATTCCGAATCTAGCATTATTATAGATTCGTATGAGAAATACGAATCTAAATTTTCAGCCAATTTATCTGGATTAATGAAATCGGTTTATTCATCTATGAAGTGATTACGAGTGGTAGGGGAAACACTTTTCTTTAATTGTTCTGTAACTATTAAGTCCTTAAGATCTTCTAAATTAGTAATTTTAAGACCATCTAACCACTCATTAAAATAATTTCGTAACTCATAAATAAAGTCTTTCCATGTGTTCTTAATTGTACTAGAACGTCCATAAAATTTCTGCCGAAATCTCTCTGTGTGTGTGGACTTAATTTAAATCTTTTTAATAATAGTTCCTTCACATAATAGTAACCATTTGCTTTATCGTCTGGTTCGCGGGCAATACTCTGGGTTATTTCATATTGTAGGAGTCCTAAAAGATGGAAAACCCAATGAGCTTCATCTAAACCCATTCGCCGCGCTTGTCTTTCAAATAATATAAGATAAAAACTTGTATCACCTTCATTCACATCATACTTTTGCATAAGATGTTGCAAATTGCAAGAATCGCGCTTTTCTGTATTAAAATTATTCGCATCACCTGCATTTTCATTCTGTAAACGCGTAATTTTTATAACTCAAACTCACGACCTGCGCTTTCTTCTTCATCTTGTTTTTGGGCTAAACGATCTTCAATAATACTATCCAATAAATCTTTAACAAATTCTTCTTCATAATTTTTTGAACTAATGATTATGCTTCTTAAATCTGTTACCTTACAATCTTGGGGAATGGGTTCTCTCAATTCAGTAGCTAAAGTAATTAAATCTTTTTGCCTTTCGCCGGAAAGGAAGCCATTTTAGAGAAAGAAATCAAAAGCGCAAAATAAAAACAGATCACTCATTTGCGTATTTTCGTTTCTTTTATTCCGTGTTGATGTAACTCGTAGTTTCAAGTACCTTTCGTCATAAATTCTTTCCTTTATGCACACAAAATGAATACTTACTTATAAGGAGCGTATTCCTATTTTTAATCGTAATTGCATACGAGTTTCCATATCGGAGAAGAAAATAAATCGAACATCAAAGGGTAATAAATATCCCACTTTTGAAATGTTAAAACTGCGTGCATTCTCATAACTACTTTTTCATTAAGATTACTTATACATATAGCCATGTCAGGCCGCTTAAATGCAATACTGCAATTTATATATTTAAAAATGTTATTTGTAACTCGTACCGTTTCATTTAACGGTACGAGTTACAAATAACTATGGGAATTACAAGTAGTTGTTTCTTGGCTACAATAATGGCATCTTTTTTTTTTTTTTTTTTTTTTTTTTTTTTTGGTGCATGTAAATAAAGTAGATTTTTCTATTTATTGTGGTCCAATTGCCTTTATAAATCCTCATTGAATTATTTACTGAAGGACTATGCTGCTAGCCAATTTTTAATGTTTTAATAAAGTAATCAATTTGTAATATTCTAAAAATGCAAGTCATTTAAATAAGTAAATTGATTGAATAGTGTAATGCTAATTTTGTAACTGAATAGCAAATGAGGTTAAAAAGCATATGATTAAACAAAATTATCCAAAACTAAAAATTTTAAGGCTATAATGTTACTATGGTTAAAGGTTCTCATAAAAACGGGTGTCATTTGCATTTTTCATCTTAATATTTATATTGCCCTTGCATTTTATTCGTAAATGAATTTAACTACTGCATAATTCTGAGTTTTCCAGAAAATTGTCATTGATTCTTAAACGCTTAATAATTCAATTTTTTAAAATAGTGGTTCTAAATTATCACACTCATAACTTAAACGTTAAGGTTTTAAATCTTGTTTTAAATTCTTCGCAATTAATTTTTATCTAATACATAGTGCAAAACTTACGTGGCTTGATACTTATATCTAAAAAACTACTTTCATGGAAATGAGTATTCACATGTTTGATCAGAAAAAACAATATTTTTAAAATGATCAGGCTTAAATTCATGGCTTATGATCAAGCTTAGATTTAAATATCCTAACCTTCAATTATTAATAATTGTATAGAAAATAATGTATTTAATGGATCATAGCAGTAACTCTTTAAAATATTTGCCTAGAATTGTGTATTTTACAGTTTCAAAGTAAATAAAATCCATAACATTTAGTAAAACATTATTTGCACTTGTATCACACACTTAACAGAAACAATATTTTTACAATAGTTTAATAATTATTCAAATTCCCTTCTAATTAATGAAGCACTCTAAAGCATTAAAAATCTGAAGTTGTAAATTTATGTAATATTTTATTAGTTGTGTTGGCGCCGGCGAGCGCAGCGCCCTCCTTGAGTCATGAAAAAGAAACCGGCAGTAGCGATGGGAGAGTCGGAGAAATAAAGAGTGTGTTTTATACAGTCCTTGAGTGAGTATTAATAGAGATAAAAACTGAGCTACTTTACAATGGTCATAGTCTCGCAGGAGAAAACCAGCAACCTATGGATCTATATAATGGCTATGAGTGATAATTTACGCCTCTGCTAAGTATCGTCAACGTAATTGAGGTATGTGACTGAGTAATTTACATGTTTTGAGAATAGATCTTTATATATATTGAAGTATTAATAACTATCCAAAATGTTTAAAGGCGTAAAAAAAGAGGATTTGATACTAATTACTATTGAGTTAGGAGAAGATGTTAATGAGAAAATGACTGTTTCAAAATTAAGCAGTATTATAAAAGAAAACCAGAAGTACGTGACAGAGAAAGATAGTAGAATTAGCAAATATGATAATTGAAGAGCGAAAGTCCGATGAGTTGCGGCAACTAGAGTTAGAGAAAATTAAGCTCGAACAGAGAAAATCTGAAGAGCTTCGACAGTTAGAATTAGAAAAAATTAAACTTGAAAGAACGAAAATGAAATTAGAAATTGCTCGTGCGAAAGCGGAATCTAAATCAAATTCAGAAGGAGAAAACATTGAAAATAATCAGACTGAATCTTTAGACTCTCTCATAAAACGTGTCCGTACTTTAACTATTAAAACTCCTAGTACGCCTGAGGCTTGGAGTTATTTTTTTGCATCTTTAGAAAGGGTCTTTATTTCAAAAAACGTCCGTGATAAATACAAAGCGGAGATTTTGTTAAATTTGCTAGGGGAAAGGGCGACTAATGTAATAACTTACATAAAGGATGACGAGTTAAATGAATATTCTAAAGTAAAATCAATAGTACTTCGAGAATTTGAGCCTACCCCTCAATCATGTTTAGGACATTCTAGGAAAGCCCACCGCCAACCAAATGAAACATGTACAATTTGCATCGCGATTAACGACGACCTGGGAATATTATTTACAATTGAGGAAGTAACAGATTTCGAAACTCTCAAAGATTTAATTGTGTCGGAGAAAATATGCCAGACCTTAGATAGAGAAACTACGTGTCATATTAATATGAGATAGGCTGACACATGCTTTAACCCCTCTGAATTAGGGAATGAAATTGATTCATATTTTACTTTCCGTGGTAAAACTTTGGTGGAAAACTCAAAGTTTAATAAATTGTCGGAGTCAAAATACACGTCGAGAGTTTACCTATCGGAAGTTAAAATTAATAAGTGCGTTTTATCATGAAATGAGAATCTCCCCATATATAAATGCCCTAATTATAAAAATATGTCGGTAAATGAGCGTATTGAGTTTGTAAAATCAAATCAATTCTGTTTTAATTGCTTGGAGAATAATCATAGGGGAACGACTTGAAAATCAAAACATTCGAGCAATATGTGTAAGCGGCATCATCATGCCACACTTCACTTTCAGTCAGAGCAAAAACAAGAACGTTTATCGGCGCTTAATGAGAATGTAAATACTCTCAAAGCGAAAGTGAGTTCCTTACCCTCCCCCCACAGCTTTGGAATTCGTTCCTACTGGCAATAAACAAGAACCACGAAGTCAGGGTCAAAATTGCTTGGCGGCGACTAGCTATACTTCGTCAACAAATTCGAAGTCTGTACTACTTAGCAATTTTATTTATTTTTTAACCGATGACTCTAGGGAAATGTTTTACGCGTTCGTGGTTTATTAGACGTTGGAGCCAGTGCAAATTTTTTGAGTAAGAGTTGCGTTGACAAGCTTAATTTAAGAAAGGAAAAAATAAATATTGGAGTTTCAGGTATGAATGGAATGTCTCTGACAATGAAATCTAAATTTAATGCTACGATTGTTAATGCTATAAGAAATTTCAAATTAGATTTAGAAATTTTAGTTGCTCCCAGTGTTACAAATTTGACCCCTTTAAGGCAAATTGATATTTGCTTTCCAAAATTAAAAAACATTAAGTTTGCGGATTCGGGATTTAATGTTCCAGGTCCAATCGATTTAATTCTGGGAGCAGAGAATTTTTCTGGACTATTAAAACCAGACAGAATTTACCCTACTAATACTAAATTTTAATTTTACAAAACACACAGTATTCGGATTTGAAGTGAGTGGTAGTGTACCAATAGTAACTGAGACTAATGTGCACTGTGGGCTTATAAACGAGGATGCCGACTTAAACAAAATTATGCGACTTAAACAAAATTATGCAAAATTAATATAAAAACTCATAAAAGGGATAAATCAGGAAAATTTGTGGTACAGATGCCATTTAAAGAAGATCCGAAATTACTGGGAGAGTCTAGAGAGATTGCTGTCAAAATATTAAATTTCTTGTGGAATAATTTAGAAAAAAATCCAGAACTTCTGGCACTATATCATCAATTTATGAGTGAATATGAGTGCTTGAATCATATGCAAGAAGTTTATATGACGCAAGAATCTGAAGTAGTCTACTATTTACCTCATCATGCTTATAGACCACAGAAAACGAATACGAAATGTAGAGTTTTGTTCAACTCTTCACAAATTACTTCAACTGGTGAGTCATTAAATTCCATACAGCTAAATGGTGGTGTAATTCAAGATGATTTATTTGCAATAATATTGAGGTTTAGAAAACATCTTTTTGATTTTACTTCCGACAGTAAAAAAATATATAGAACGATTTGGATTGATCCTGCACTAAGAGACTTGCAAAGAATTGTATGGAAAGATAGTAAGGAAGCGAATATTAAAATGTATCAACTATGCACAGTGACATATGGAACCACTAATGCTCCATATTTAGCTCAGAGATGTCTTCAACAGTCAGGTACTGATGAATAACTGAAATTTCCATTGGCTTTTCAGGTAGTACAGAAGGATATGTACATGGATGACATATTGAGTGGAGGGTCCAATTTAGAAAGTGTAAAGTGTCTAAAGCAAGAATTAACTTAAATATTTAAAAATTGTGGTATGGAACTACATAAATGGAAAAGTAACTGTCCAGACTTAAGAGAACTTTCTGAAGACTCAAATAACTATAGCTTTGATCAAACAAAAACATTAGGGTTGCTATAGAAGGCCAAAAGTGATTAGCTTTCATACAATATGCCCAAAAAGGATGCTTATATGATTACAAAGAGAGAAATTTTGTCCATAATTGCCCGCATTTTTGACCCACTTAGTTTGATAGGACCTGTGCTTACAAAGGCTAATAATTTTATGAATCGTCTGTGGGGGTTATCAATAAACTAGGATGAAAGACTGCCATCAGATATCGGACAAGAATGGTTACAGCTTTTTATAGGTTGTGTGACATTAACTGTATTAAAATAAATCGATGTATGCGACCAGAAAATGTTGTAAAAATTGAACTCTTAGGATTCTCGGATGCATCAGAGGGCTATTACGGTGCAGCAGTCTATCTAAGATGCGAATCAGCCAGTGGTGAAGTAACTTCACATCTAGTGTGCAGCAAGGGAAGAGTTGCACCAATCAAAACACTTTCGATTCTACGACTTGAACTGTATGCAGGTGTATTGCTATCTAAATTGATGAAAAGGGTTAGCACTTTTCTAGAACTTAAGATAGATCAAAATTGGTATTTTTCGGACAGCAAAATTGTTTTGTCCTGGATTCAGAAGTCTCCAGCAGAATTGAAAGCCTTTGTCGCTACCAGGGTGGCTAAAATACAAGTTCTGACAGATGTCTTACAATGAAAGCATATATCATGGGAGCGAAATCCTGCAGACATCATTTCTTGTGGCATACATCCAGTGGCCCATGCCACCACAAATAATTCTTTGTGGTGGCATGGACCACTACTTATCATCGAGAAAGTAGAGACGCTTAACAACTGTGAAGAGCTAATTAAAGAGGACTTAGAACATTTTAATACAGAACTGGTTAAGAGTGAACGAAGGTTCAAGAGACCTGTTTTCCTAGTGAATTTTAATTCTTTAACTGAGGAGTTACTTAGTATTATATACTAACAATTATACTAAACTTGTACGTGTTTTAGCTTTTCTTTATAGGTTCCTTAATAATTGCAAATCACAGCAAAAGGTGACTGGCCCCCTGCAATGTAAGGAAATTAAAAATGCTGAATTTTTTCTTAGTAAAATTAGTTCAACAAGAGTGTTTTAAAAGGGAAATTTTTTACAGGCCTTCAGAAGGATGGTAATGTGCCTGTAGATAGTAAGTTAAAAAATATTTTCCCATTTTTAAATGAAAGGGGTGTTGGAAGAGATGGTGGAAGACTAGCCAACAGTAAGTTTAATTTTGATAAAAGGTTTCCTGTAATTTTACTTACCAATCATAAATTGACTATGATGATTGCTGAAATGTTTCATAAGATCTATTTACATATTGGCCAACAAGGGTTATTGTTTCTTATTAAATGAAGGTTTTGGCCTTTAAGTGGATATAATCTTTGTAAAAAACTAGTGCACGATTGTGTTGTTTATTTTAAAGCGAAACCAGTATCTTGTCAACAGCTCATGGGACATTTACCTGAAGAGAGAGTAACCCCAAACTTTCCATTCAAATGTGTAGGGGTAGATTTTTAGGTCCTTTTTATATAAAATATCCCAATGAAAGAAAAGGAATGTATAATAAAATTTATGTGTGTATTTTCATTTGTTTTGTGACTAAAGCTTGTCATTTAGAGATGGTAACGGACCTCTAGTGATGCATTTGTAGCTATACTGAAGAGATTTTTTAGCAGAAGAGGGAAAAGTGCCCACATATTTTCTGATAATGCAACTAATTTTGCTGGCAGTAACTCCGAAAAAATTGAGCAAATTAGTTAGCAGTCCAGATGAAAACTTGAGTAATTATTTGTCCAAAGAAAAGGTTGAGTGGACTTTCATTCCCCCTAGATCCCCGAATCATGGTGGACTTTAGGAGGCAGGTGTCAAATCCGCGAAATGCCATCTTAAACGTGTTGTAGGCAATTCAAGACTAACCTTTGGGGAATTCTTAACTGTAATTGATCAGATTGAGGCAATTCTTAATTCCCGCCCATAGCATCCTGTATCATCTGACTTAAATGATTATGATGTCTTGACACCTGGCCATTTTTTGATAGGCAGACCTATCACAGCAATTGCAGAACCCAACATCCTAAATTTACATGACAATGAATTAAAACAATGGCAAAAATTAACTAAGATTGTGCAGAAATTTTGGAATCATTGGTCTAACAATTATTTAAGTGCAATACAAGAAAGATCAAACTGGAGGTTCACCAAAGTGAATGTGACAGGTTTGTAACTGGCCATTGGGCAGAATAATGCAAATATTTCCAGGAAAGGATAAGAAGGTGAGAGTAGTTTTAGTTAAAACGAAGAATGGAGTTTTTAATAGAGCAGATCCAATATCTTTGACATCGGCGAGTCTAAGTGTTTTCTGTATCTCCGGATCCGTACACTATCGATGAAGTGATGGAGAGCCAGATCTTGACGTGTCTCAGCTGGGCAGTCCGAAAATGGTAGATGGGTAAGTCGCTGAATATCGGCAGCCAATTCTTGCAGACTTTCACTCGCTTTTTGATAGCGGGACTTTAACTGTAGTCTGCTATATTCCTTAGTGCACTTTTCTCCAAACTGCAACTCAAGCACACTCGATAGGGCTTGGAAATCATGCCTCTGCTCTTCCGGAATCGTCTCGAGGATGTCGGCCGGGTCTTCTCTTAAAGAAGCCGCCAGGTGAAAAGCTTGGGCTCAGGGATTCCATCCATTAGCTTCTGCTACCATAATAAACTGGGTCTTGTATACTTGCCAGGATGATTTTCCATCGAATTTTGAGAGTTTAATCGTGGCTAGGGAAGGTATAAATGCTACGTTGGGTTCCTCATGTCTGTTTGACATTCGTTTTTTCAAGCTTTCAATCTCTTTACTCATATTGTCTAATACTTCTTCAACGTTTTCTTCTATCTCCAAAACTTTAGTTTCAACTGAAGTTACCTTATCTTCCATTGCATTCATCTTCTCCTGAATGATGTTGGAGAATTCTTCTTTAACACTTACAGTGTCCTTCTTAAGTTCCTTTTTAAGCTCCTTCTGTCCAGATTTTATCCCTTTCATCATCTCGGTTTTAATCTCTTCTTGTCCAGCTTTCATCTCCTCCTGACCAGCTTTCATATCAGCCATCTGCTCTTCTAATTTCTCGAGAAGACTTTTCATTAAATCCATATCCATTTTCTTGTGACACACTGCATCAACTCTTCAACCCCGCTTCTGACACCAGTTGTACCGCTTTTCGGGGTTCGTGTCGATTGAGAGTTGAATATAGAAACCAGTTAATAAACGCAAGACTTTTATTCGTATAACTTCCACTAGATATTAGAAATTCTAGCTCTAACAATCTCAATTATACAGCTACAATTCGTCAGATACAATAAGAAACAGCTTCCAATCACAGGTCTCAAATACCTCAGATAGAGAACAGCTTCTCTAGACTTGCAGTCAGGACTAATCTTCTTCACTCACCGACTGTCTTCACAAAACTGCTTCACTTCTATGTCGGGCTGCGGTATTTATACCTGACTTGGCGGAGAAATCAACCAGTTTCGCCAAGGTTCTGGAAGCTTCTAGGCATCTCGCTAAATACTAAATATTGGTCCTAGAGCTTACTTGATGGATGTTTCCAGAACTATCTATTTTTCGCCAAGTCACCAAGAATCTCGCCAGCTGTCGCCAAGTTTTCTTGCCAAAACATCGCCAAGTCACCAAATCATTAGAAAACCCGCTTTTAACGTATAACACGTCTAAATACCGCAATTTTTGCCCAAAGTGTGAGTATTTCCGATCTGTCTGAGATATTTTAAGACAAATACAATAATTATTTATAAATTTGTAAAATAGAATCAATGCTCTATTTTAAATAAATCAAAATCTCTTTTTTAGGCATGTTCTATGTTAATATATACTTATTGTTACACAAATACATTGGAAAAACTAAATGAATAACTTATGATTTTAATCTTTAGAACCAAACTCTGAATGAATTTATGAGGACTTGTTAGAAATTTTTGTCTTATAGAAGCAATAATAATTTTGTATCATATTTTTGCAATTCAATATCCAATGTAAAATTAAAAGAAAATATTTGAAAATCATAACAATTTACAATCTGCTAATTCAGATTTTATTTTTTCTTAAATTGGAAATTATATGCTGTTGTTTCAAACCTCCAATTGGTCCGCAAAGCTAGACCAGATCCATGATGCCACCACTAATTCTTAAAAAATCTAAAACGAGTAACGGTCTTAGATGCAATCCAAAATATGGTCGGGAGAGGCCTGGTTAATATTGCTCTTGGTGCAGATCGGGAAGATTTTTACACCGTTAGAAAAGACAGAAATCTGAGGTGGCCGATGATCCTGGAAATTATTTAAAAAATTCTTAATGAAAATTGTCTCAAAGCAAATTTATTGGAGTTTTTCTATTAGTAAAAAAATAACTAAATAAAAAATAAAAGCAAGTTTTTAATACTGAAATTATTGAATGTTAATTACGTGTCCTTCAATAAAAACTGTTGAAAATACTGATATGTCCAAGAGGGAAACAATATTAGATGATCGGTAAAATAGGTTTCATATTAATTTCACTTAAGTATACTATCTGATTTTTATTACATTTTGAATTTATTCAAAACTATTAAAAAAACTACCTTCCAATACAAGTATTTTATGTATGAAAAAACATATGGGTAAAATGTAATTTATGAATAAAAATGTGTTTTCCTCAATATTGTCTGGCTTAGTAACAAAAATATGCCATTAAATTATTTTTAAATGATAATGTATTTTTGATATTTAAGCCAGTAAACAGCATTAGAACACGAGTACAATACAAAATTGCAGGGCATAGTATCATCGCTGCACTCACTCCCTTTTCATCGGATCTTAAAAGGCTCACCGGGCCATATGCCATAAGCTCATCACACCGTGCACTTCAACTGAACGGGGATACCACAGCCGCTCTCCGGAGGAGGCGACAAATAGTGCACTATTGCCGCACAGGGGCCGCTGAATTTCCATCAGTTCAAGTCGTTAACCCAATCACCACCCCATTGTTGCTAGGGAAGGGACTTATTATACTTACCGACGGAGGAAATTCTGGAAAATTTGCAGAATCAGAAGGTCTGAGGCGTAAGATGCATAACAATCAGAAGGGATGATAAAGTATTTAATATTAATTACACTAAAATACCTTGTTCTGACTTTTGCAACGCCAGTCCTTTTGCAGTGTGTAAAAGCTGCGTACATAAATTTACCCGTCAGGCCTTGTATACCTTGCGATGTTTCCATTATCAGCGCTTTGGACATTCGAGAAATGCTTGCAGAGACAAACTCACCTGCGCTTGATGTGCGGTGGTTGGCTACGACAATTCAAACTGCACAGCAAAAGAAGCATGTGTAAACTGCCATGGTGACCACATCTCCTATTCTCGAAGTTGTCCTTAGTATATACTGGAAAAAGAGATAGCCACAATTATGGTTAACCAAAAATGTTCCTATACTGTGAGACGAGACGATTGCTCACTTCACATACTCCACAGCCAGGAGTCAGTAATGCCACTGCTGCCAGAAAAGTCACAAAATCGAGCAGCACACAAACCGAATTATTTTAAGTCTCCCAGTTAAGTTACCCCAAACATCAGAAAAGCCTAAATTTAAAATATCTCCTACATTTTATAAAAAAACTCCTTTTGCAAAATCAAAATCTGAGAGAGTAGGGCAAACTAAAAACTTCAAAAATTCCTCTATTTCCACCTGCAATGCTTTCTCTTGTCTGGAGACTGACGTGGTTACTTTATTTCCTACAGACGATGATGGCTCGTTCGAGGATATGACAGAAAACCAGCCTTCCATCTCCGAGAAAGAGCTTTTCAATTTCAAAAATAACTTTCTTTGTTTCTTGGAACTGTCATGGTTTGCGATCACATTTTGAGGACATCAACTCTCTAATATTAGCTATAACCCCGCATGTGTTGTACTTCAAGAGAAATTCCTGAAGTCTCCCAATAACATTTCTGTGCGAGGATTCAAATGCTTTAGAAAAGACTATGGTGATGATGGGGTGCTGTGTCTAGTCATGTCTGTATTTTTACAATTAATAATTTCTCCAATACTCTCCGTCCACTGAATACTACTTTACAGGCTGTAGCTGTGAGAATTCACACTACATGCTTAATGACAGTCTGCAGTTTATATTTACCACCACGCGATGTCATCTGCCAAGAGGAAATCGATGCTTTACTTCCTCAGCTGCCCACACCATTTTTGTTGATCGGTGACTTTAACGGACATAACTCTTTGTGGGAAAGGGATAATATTGATCCTATAGTTGTCGGCAGATAGAACAGTTTATTTCTGATAACTGTCTCGGTCTGCTTAATACTAACGAGAAGACATATTTCTATATATCCAAAATAACTTTTCATTCCATCAATCTTGCCATCTGTTCTCCACCTCTTTTGCCATTATTAAATTTAATAGTAGGAAATGATCTGCATAATAGTTCGCGATCATTTTCCTCTCGTCAGCTCTTAGATTGGAGGTAGTAACGTACGACAGCGCCTACCTACTTACGTGTACAGTCGGGCAGATTGGATGCTATTTACACAATTGGCTGTGATTAATGGCAAAATGATTTCAATGGAGGACATTCATGAAAGCGGTTGTAAAGTCACTGAAACAATATTGAATGCAGCTGATGCTTCAATATTTAAGAGTTACCAATACACAACATAAGCACTGCAAACCTTGTTGGAATAAAGCATGCCAAGAAACTTAAAAAACAAAGAGAGCTATGGGGGTTGTTTAGGAGATGCCCCACAACGGAGAAACTAATTGCCTTTAAGAGAGTTTCTAATGTCACCGAAACTATTATCAAGGCTGCTTATGCATTAATACCCAAGAATTCCTCTATACCACACAGGCGTAGTAAACCTTGGTGGAATAATGAATGTCAAGAAACCTATTAGAAGCAGAGGAAGTTATGGAGTTATTTAGAAGATACCCCAGCACCTTAAGAGAGCAAAAGCATTAGCTCGCAGAGCTGGTCGTCAAAGTAAGATTTACTCTTGGTCTGGCTATGTAACTTCAATTACATCTTCAACACCTAGTAAATGGTTATGGAGAAAAATAAAAGCAGACAATGGAATATATAAGGAATTGTCCATTCCTATCTTGAAATCTGGATCTGCTGTATACTCTTCTCCGAACGACATCACTAACGTCCTTGGTGAAACCTTTGCTATCGTCTCGAGGAACGACTCCCCTAGTAGCAATTCAACACTGGTGGTGGTGATTGGGTTAACGACTTGAACCGATGGAAACTCAGTGGCCCCGGTGCGGCAATAGTGCATGGAACAGTGCACTATTTGTCACCTTGGCCGGAGAGTGGCTGCGGTAACCCCGCCCGTTCTGTTGAAGTGCACGGTGTGATGAGTTTAAGGTATATGTCCCAGTGAGTTTTTTTAGGATTCGATGAAAAGGGATGATACTAGGCCATGCAATTTTGTATTCTACTCGAGTACCAATGCTTTTTCTGGCTTAAAGATAAAAAATACACTATCGTTGAAAATAATTTAATGATAGTGTATTTTTGATAAGCCAGAAAATATTAAGGAAAATTTATTTTAAACGTGCATATATTTACAAGTTTTTTAATAGATAAAAATACTTGTGTTGGAGGATTTTTTAATACATATAAATAAATTCAAAATGTAATAAATAATTCATATAGTACAATTATATAAGTGAAATTAATATGAAATATATTTTACCCATTATCTAATATTTTTTTTCACTATAGGACATTTCAATATTTTCAAGTTTTCATTGCAGGACACAAAATTAACAATCAATAATTTCAGTTTTAGAGATTTGCTTTTATTTTTTTACTAGTATGAAAAATCCAATAAATTATCTCTCAGACAATATTCATTAAGATTTTTACAAAATTATTTCCAATTTTGGAAACAATAAATTAGCAGATTGTTAATTTTTATGATTTTCCAAATGTTTTCTTAACAAATTTTACAGGAAAATTTAATTGCAAAAATCTAAAAAAAACTTTATTGCTTTTATAAAATATATATTTTGACATGTCTTCATAACTTCAGTTTTAGAGATCATACATAATTCACAATTAGTTCCAATATATTTGTAACAATAGGTATATTATTATAGAACCTTTCTAAACTAGATACATTTGATAGATTTAAAATAAAATATTGATTCTATTTTAATATAGAACACAGACAACTTTGATTCTATGGTCTTAGTTTAATTAAATTTTGATATTTTTTTTCACCAATTTTCTATTAACAGCAGGAAAAATTGACTTAAATATGAATATTCTAGAAGTTTTTCAAAAGCAATATTTGAAGAGCTAAAAGTGATAAAAGAAATGATTTACAATTTTTTGGTAACAAGTATATTAGATATTTTATTGTAATAAGATTAAAAATTCAGTAACATTTTTAGATAAAGTGTTCCTATTTCGAAGCATTTTTTATTTTAATATTTGTTAAACTATCTACTTCAATATTTATGAATTTAATCACAGAAATGAAATGTTCACCAAAGATAAATCTTTATTATTTTTATTACATATTGTTAACACTAGATTAGGCTTTTTCCAAAGCTCTTTTTAAATGCCCCCATCTCTGTCAGGAGCAGACATCAACCATTTCTTTATATATTGCTGTACATCAATATCAGTGATGCGCGGCTGTCACAGTGGTTAAGAGAAGCTATAAAGAAACAAATTTTGCTCTTATAAATAATGTTAAATACAATAACATCAGAAACAAAGTCAACATTTTTATAATTGATATTATTAACATTACATTGCTTTTGTTATAGAACAATTTTAAACATTACATGGAAATGTAACAAAAATTAAATTATAAGTTGTTAAAATATTAAAGCTAAGATTTAAATTTAAAAAAAAAATTTATTAAATTTAATTCACGTACTATAATTAATATTTTGATACAATGGTAAACTTGGCATTTAAAAAATACAGAAGTAATCCATAAATGAAAAATAGAAAATAACAATTTTTCCTAATTTTAAGTTAAAAGCACAATATAAACTGAAACTACATAGATTAAAAATAGGATAATAAAAATATGTAATAAAAATTATATCAGAAACATGAAATATTATGTTTTTATGATTTGTTAGTCATTATGATTCAGAAATATTTTGATTAAATTTAATTCGTAAACTTTTAGATTTGAATTTAAGGTTTTCATATTGCACTCTATTACTTTTAAAATTTATACAAATAAATTTGCACAAACAAGCAGTTAGCTTTAGAAAGTTTAAAAACAAAATGTTAACCTGTTATCAAATTTATAACATTCTGAAGGGTTGAAAAGGGATGCTTTACACTTCCAGTTATACTGCTTTGACAAATCATTTGTCATTAGTTCCCTCAGAATTCTTCTGATAACATCACTGAAACTTGTGCCACATTTATTAGTCAAAATAGTCAGCTGAAAATAATAAAAAGATATCATAAATATAAAATTCAACTGAAGTTCTAGTTTCCAAACCCTACTAACCATGTTAATGCCAATTTACCTGTCAAATATTTTTCTATAGAAACTTAATGCTTTTAAACTTTATTTTTATTATTCAACTGGTTTAGATTGTTTTGAAATTTAAACTATGTTGAAAAAAATTCCAGGAAAAATTAAAGCCAAATCAAGTTTCTAGAATTATTTCTCTAAAAAACAAATCACAGTAAAAATTTATTTAAACACAGTTTTCTCTGCAAAAAATAGATCAACACATATTTCTTCAATATCATATTTGTATATTATTTTATTATATATATTACAAAATCTGTACCACAACTTATATATTGCTTTGGCTTACTCCCCCCTTAATCTTTATCATTGATCAACGAGTGAAAAAATGAAGCTTGCATTTCTTTTTTATTTATTTTTGGATAAAACTCTACTGCTCCCTAATTTATTATTTTTTTGTTATTTATCAAATAATACTAAATTTGTAAAATTATCTTCATTAGCTAAGCAAGCATTAAAAGACTCCATATCTTGAGTACTTTGTAAAGGCAAAAATTCACACACAGTCGGTAACCCAACATCATTCGACATGGATTTTAATTGCTGAATTTCAGCTTGTAGGTCTTTTATAGCCTGTTCTTGTTTTAAAAGTAAAATTAGAACCTTCTCCTGGAAAGCTAAATTGAAATATAAAAGGATGACTTTAAACAATATTAAAGAGAATTTTAATGATAACAATTTTCTAAATAAATACAAAAAGAATGAATATTATAGTATTGGCATTAAGAAGGCATTTCTCTCCAGTATTAAAATAGTTCATTTTAAAATAACTCTCAGAATAATTTAAAAGGGATTTTTACCATCATTTTTTTTTGGTTGTCACAAGAACATTTGATTATATAATGCGAATCCAGCCTTTGGTTATTATTGCTGGATAACTGCCAGTAAGTGTAAATAATGATGATGATAAAGGTTTTTGCCTCACTCTTTATATTATAACCTTCTAATAATGAAGGTTTCTCCCCATTCGTTATCAGTGTCTGGGAAGAGGTGCTTCACAATCAGAGGATTCTGAAGAATGTAAAGCTTTTTTTTAAGTCGTACTTCTCTAGATTTCTTCAGATTTTCGCAATTTTCAGATGTTAAATCGGAGGTATCTTCAGCATCCCTCAGTCTCTTGTGAGCTCTTGTATATACATTTGAAAGATTTCACAAATTGTTGCTTATTATACAAAAATAATACAAAAAATACTAAGCAGAAATATTATAAATATTAAAATTAAACTTTAAAAAAAAGTCCGGATCTTACAAGGGAAAAAAAACTATTAATCTTCCTATTAAATGAGATTTAAAGATACACAGAATTTTTCAAAAATGTAATATATTATTTATGATGAACATAATAATTACTAAATACAACTAACTTTATTATGTACAAATCATAGCTAATATAACCAAGAGAATAACAAACCACAAGAAAACAGGCAACGACAAAAGACTTTCATCCAATTTTCATTAGGAACTTCAGTCTTAATAGCAAGCCGAATTCTGTTAGGTGTCTTATAAGAGGCACATATTTCCATCCATCCAATTAGATGCGACAACAGCCACGATTTTATCACCTGCTTCCTCTACGAATTCTACATCTTGAAAGTTACGTGAAAAATATTTAATAAATAAATTCTGTTTCTGTTTTTAGGATTGGTAGTTTTTTTAATTGCAAATGATTGTTATTGGCTATTTTGTTAAAAAAAATTTTTATGTTTTAGATTCTTTTAATCAAAATGTATTCTTTAAAACAATGGTTCACTTTAAAGCTCACATATTTGATAAAATTATGAAAAGCACAATATATATATATATATATATATATATATATATATATGTGTGTGTGTGTGTGTGTGTGTGTGTGTAACAGGCAAACTTTTGCGAAATCCTGTCATGGCATTATATTTTTTTTTTTTTTTTTTTTTTTTTTTTTCCTAGAAGAGTATGATTAAGTTTCAAATATCTTATTTATTAATTTACTATTTAATGTTTTTAAATTAACCTATTTTTAAAATATTTAATAAAGTATATTTTCATATTTCAAGTTTTAGTAAACTGGAAGTGTTGATCCCTAATGATTACAAAATCAAAAATGGAATACTTTACAATTTTAAAAGATGCTTTCAAAAATTTTTATAATTTTGAATGCAAGTCGAGAAATCCTTACTGCATATTATTTCCCAAGTTTTATATGCCACCATTTTCATTTTCCGATATGAATTTTGTCATTAAATGTTAACTTGCAATAAATCACCTCGATTATAGAAGATTATAAAAAATAGATATGAATTAAATAAAGTATATGAAGATAATTATACTTACTCTATAAGCATACTTTCTTATCAAAATAAGAATTTGATCATCTTTAAGGTCTCAAGACATTTTATCTATTACTAATTTTGCTGAGAACGATAAAGTAGCCCAATCAACAATTTAGCCCTCCAGTTATGAAATACTAACACTCAAAACAATATTTTTTTACTCTCTGCTTAATATAAGCATTTATCTGTACATTGACTATCTCTTGAATATATACATATAAATCTAGGTTATATATTTGAACTTAAAACTAATACTGACATGCAAAGTGTACAATACTCTATCCTGGAAATAAAACATAATGGACTAATTTTCGCAATTCATTACAAATAGGACTTTAGCATTTTAATTAGTTTTATCATGGAATAAGTCATGAAAATTATTGTATCAAAATTGGTTACTAAATGAATATGATTATTTTTCGAATATACAAGAATAATAATTGAAAAATTTTAAAGTTTTATTAAAATGTAAAATAAAATTTCACTTTTTGCTATAGGCTATTTAGAGAGGGAACAATTGTTTAGTGTATGAACAATGGGAAAGAAAACGAAATTTTCTTTTTATGGCAAAAATACACCTTTACACATTACATTGATGAAAGACCATAGTTTATATTCAGAAGATTCAGATACCAAAAATATTTGAATATTATTAGATTCAGATGGGATTTTATAGAATTCTTTTAAGGCTTTAAATGATCTACCAAGTAACACGAATGAATTATTTTCACTTAAGATGATATCATGGATTTTAACAATGTTACCATCATTCATCCTGACACAGTTATTGCCATCTGAACCTTTAAACGTGAAAAAAGGCCCTCTTAATTTGAAATAGCGCTTAACAGCTGTACCAAGTCTAATCATTAACAACGATGGCTTCAAAGGTATTCATTGCACAACTTCTAACTTTTCAGAAATATCTGTTAATTGTATGTCATTTAATTCTTTGTATCTTGTATAGACTTACTGAAGAGGTTTTGTCGATGATCTAATAAGCTGTTTCAACTTCCCTAAATAATTTTCAAACGAACTAAAATTATCTATTAATCTTTTTACATCTTCGATAAAATGAGATAATGTATGTTTGTGGATATTATAAGTAATAAGTTCTTTACCATACAAAACTGTACATTACTCAACAAAGACTCTAAGCAACGAACCAGCATATTCTAAATATTCTATACAATATTTTTCACTGATTAGAATTCGTATTGAAAAATAAAACAAGAGAAAATGATGGTAATATTTCTCAGATAATACATTTTTCAATACCACTGGTCCTGTATAGAGAAATTGTATCCACTCGGTAGCTTTCCACCGATCAATATGTTTCAAAAACCTGGGTTTTGGTTGAAATTCAAAAGGAATAAATTTTACACATTTCAACAGCTGATCAGAGATTATAGTTATATCAGCATTTTTTAGTCTGCAAGAATACACCAAGAAGATACTAATTTTCGTACAACACCTAAACAGACAAGATGCATGTAATCCAAAGGAAATTTTCTTATCAAACCAATGTTTAATTCTTTAAAAGAGGATTCTCCAGTGAAATGGCAATCAAAATTAGAATCATCATCGTTTCTCAAAGGAGAGTTAATTTCTGGATAAGTCATTCTTCGATACCATTTACCTTTTTGTGAACATTTTTTATAACCATAATAACCAGTAAACAATTTAGTACAGGTAACAAAAGCTCTTGCGGGTATATCACAAATTACTGCATTAACAAAAAATGAATTTTTCACCAGAAATTTCTAGAACAGCATATAACAAATTTTTAGATCTTTAGTTAATTCTTCAAGAAATTCCCATTGACATTATGTTTCTTTTCACCAAAGGAAATACCAATAAGAAAAGGTTTATTTGTGGTTCCTCTAATACTACCTAATATTGGGCAAAACTGATATGATGAACTACTATACAAAGGATTTAAACTTATAACATAATCTTTAATTTTCAATTCATACTCAAGTTTTTGTGTAATAGTATTTTTCAAATTGAAATGGATATATTCACCTTCTCGCAAAAACAAAAACAAATGTAGGTTTCCTGAGCAATGTTCTTGCATCTAATGGCAATTCTGTGTGATACGGTTTAAGTACTTTTAATATATCATTTATTGCAACACGTATTAAGTTCTGTTTCAAAAAACATTGTTTTAATTTCTCTTTCAAATCTGCTATAGAAACTGAACTATTAAAGATAACAGATTCCCCTTATTTAAAGTATTTCTATATCTTTAACAGCGGTACTAAATTGTTGGTTTACGTCAATATCTAAGCTTCTCTGGGTGGCCTTAGAGTTTGACTGTTTAAAGGCATTACCATATTAAAATTTGCTTTTTGGTTCTAGTATTTTTAAATCATTGACATGTCTTTTTACATTAGATTGGATTTTACGAAATTTATTCCGTCTGGAATAAAGCTTATGATCATTAAATTTATTAGAAAATTCTAACCTGTTCATTTCCAAGCTTCAAATATTAATCCTAGAAACAAAAAGAAAATTCATTTTAAAAATAACACATACCAAAAATACACAAAAGAAATTATCAATATAGCACTTTACGGATGTTTTACCGTGTAGTACGATACAAGTGTGCATAAAAAATTGCAACTGGTTTTTAAATATTATAATAATTGTAGCTTATTATTAATATTATGGATATTTATAAACATCAAAAACAATGAACACACAAATTAAAGTATAATTTCACAAAAAAATTATTTTGTATTATTTAATATAGACTGTTTGCAATGTTTAATCTAGCTTAATTTTACAAATGCAAAATAATGATTAACTTGATAACACATTACAAACAATGTGACAGAATTAATTACATGAACTACAGGAAATATATTTTCATTTTAAGGATATACACTTGCTATTTATTTAAAAGAATTGATAGTACTTACCAAAAAATTCTGTAAAAAATATTTTCTCGTATGACAATTAAGAATAGCTAATTACCCAGTGGAAATAAACATACAGAAAAAAATAAAGGAAACAGTGAATTTTAAATATGGCTGCCACGCATGCGTAGACCTATTAGTAAGTCTGCGTATGATTATGCTTTCCTTCAATCTCAATGGTAAATGCTACAGCCACCGTCTAGCGACCACTATATCAACTGCTGGCGACGATGATGTGCACAATATGCGGTAGAAAAACCAATGACCGTTTCATGTATAAGTTACTGGGCATGGACCCCTGAGAAAATTCGGTGTAAAGTGAGTTGCCAATGAAACCGGAGGATGGCCGTTGTAATACCATTGAGACTCTGCTACTAGGGTCTTATAGTTCTCCGTTCTTAAAGACTAAGTGTCGTGCTGAACTAGTACCAATTCGTTTCAACCATGGATAAGCTTTGCATGACAACGGTAATTTTTTGATGTTGGATTTGAATAACGCATTAAAGCAGGCCAATGATACCATTCCTGGACCTGATGGAATTAGCTATCAAATTCTTTGAAATTTAAGTCTAGATTTCCTGATGAACTTGCTGTTTTTGTTCAAGAGGATAAAGACAGAAAACACATTTCTATATTTTTGGAAGAAGCAATAGTAATTCCGGTGGTTAAGGCTGGTCAGGACCCTTCAGATCCTTCACAATATCGACCAATAGCTCTGACGAGTTCCTTGTGTAAAACACTCGAACGTATGTTCAGTTCCAATCTCATATGTGTCTTAGAAAAAGTTAAATGCATACATATTAATCACGGAGTGGCTTCTGTAAAAGGACATCTACTCTTGAAAACATTACTTATTTTAAACCCAAATACGCAATGCTTTTGTGAGAAGGAATCATCTGGTGTTCATTTTCTTTGGCATAGAGAAGGCATACGACATATTTGGCGATAGGGAATTCTCCGCTAATTTTTTTATTTTTGTTTTCGGTTTAATTTTTCGATATTCCTACAGATAGTTTTACGTTCCTAGGTTTCTAAAGATCGTATTGATAATTTTTTGTCCAGTACTTTTATCCAAGAAAAGGGTGTTCCTCATCTTAAGTGTGACAACTTCTTAGCCTTTTCATAAGTATCATCGTCCATCAATTACCACCTTCAGTAAAGGGTACACTATATATTGACCACCTGAAAATATGTGGTTTACTGGGAGACAAAACTGCAAACAACAATTAACAAACTTGCTGCACGGTCTGCTGACAGTGGCCATACCTTATTACCAAGCAATAAATAAATGTGTCCACTTCTATAAAAAAAACTAGCTTGTATAATGATCCAATGATATATATCAACAAAACTCCAATACAAGTAATGAATTAAATAAAAATTCTGGGAATTATCTTTGACCAAAAATTAGCTTTTCTTCCGCATTTATTATATTTGCGGAAAAAGTGTTAGGAAACGCTTAATATCCTTAAGGTGCTTTCAAATACATCTTGGGATGCAGATCGCACGTCAAGTCTTCGGGTTTATCAGTCACTGATTTTATTCCACATTGATTACAGACGTGTAGTTTATGGATCGGCTAGATCTTCTGTTTTACGAAGTCTGGATACAGTTCATCACACTGCTTTAAGGATATGTTCTGAGACAATCCACACATCACTCGTCCAGAGTCTATACGTGATTTGTCAATAATTACCTCTGAGACAAATGCAGCAATCTATCAATTATTACGCAAAGATTATGTCGACCCCGCATCACCCATTATGTTCCATGGTTCCTAATGCCTCTCTTAAAAGACTGATGCTCGTCCAAGGAGTGTTCCACATTTTCTCCCAAGAGCCAAATCACATCTGTGGCTTTCAGACCTATGTAATGTTCGTATTAAAACTATTCATCCTTTTCTTCATCCGCCTTGGTATGGTCCAACAATTAATTTTAATAATTCTTTTGCTCAGTTTCCAAAATCAGACACACCTATTGTTTTTCAAACGCTATTTTCCTCCCATCGCTATCAGTATAAGTCTTTCGCACCTGTATTCACAGATATATCAAAAATAGCAGAACATGTAGGCTGTGGAGTTGTTATAAGTAATACAATTTTTAGTTTCAGTCTACAGTCCTGCTCCATCTTTACCTTTGAAGCCACAGCTATTTTTTATGCGCTTCTGCATACGAATACAGATAATCATCGTCAAATTTGTGTATATACTGACAGCACGAATGTATTAGAAGCTTTGAGAAACAATAGTTTTACTTGTCATCCTGTTGTGTCACGGATTTTCAGAGCATTAGAATCCCTTGCTGGCAAGTGATATGGCACTAATAGTTTAATAATCAGATAATTTTTTCTTAACTGGTGAATACTTGCTAAAGAAGTGTCATCGTTTTAAACAATAAATTTTCTACTAGATGGTATATCCGGATAAATTTTGTTGTTTCCCTAGAAAGTCAGTGATTTTTTTTATCCCTATAAAAGTTAAATATTAATGAGTAATTTGAGTTGCACATTAAGTTCGGATTATTTCTATATATTAAAGATATTTGTAACGCCTTTTTCTAATCGATATATTAGTTTGCTCTGAGCATGAGCTACGGAAATTGATTGACAAATCTGCCTTTTTAAGTGAACCTGGTTGTCACAATTCATAGGTATTCCATGGATCACTTTCCTTTCTATGCTATTCCCATTCTGTTGTTATTAATCACACATGTGTTTTCTTTCAGTTTAGACACTTGATCCTGATAGTAAAGGCCCCTAAAGACCAATACATTACTTTGTCCTCTGCTTCAGGTTAACAAATGGTGTGATGTGATCCTGGAGGCATTAATTGGTGTACATGGATCGTGCGTTTGTGAATCAGTGTGAATAACCGAACGCCTACCTTGCCAGCATTTTTGGCAGTGTAAAAACTACTTGCGGGGGGACTTCACTTGTGGTGTAAGGACTTTAGATGGATTTTTTTGCAAAATCGAAAGTTACAAAAATTGAAGCATGCACGAAAAGGCTTTATGTGTATTTTTTACAAGCAAAGCATGTACGATGAAAGTATACCCTTCAGCCATTTTATTAAAAGCCACTTTATCCCTGAAGGTTGACGTTCTATCTCTGCATGTTCAGATGAAGATATTTCGCTCAAAGTATCGATTGAAGATCTGCCATCCAGCTGCGACGGAGAAGATTTTCTATTTAAATAATAACTTCCTTTGTTAGTTGGAACTGCCATGGTTTGCGTTCACATCATGATGACATCAAGTCTATTACATCAACTTATAACCCAGAATGTATAGCTCTTCAAAAGACTTTCCTGAATTCTAACAATAATATTTCCTTGCGTGGATTTATTTGTTTAAGAAAACACTGTGGTGATGACCGTGCAGTGTCTGGTGGTATTTATATATTTCTATCGCGAAATTTTACCAGCACTGCCTATCCACTTAATACTACTCTACAATCTGAGGCTGTAAGAACTTATTACAACTTGTATAATTACAGTCTGTAGTTTGTAGTTGTCACCACATGATGTCATCCGACATGAGGATCTCGATACATCAGTTGCCTACACCATTTCTATTGTTAGGTGTTCTCAACGACCATAATTCTTTGTAGGGAAGCGATGATACTAATTCTCGTGGTCGGCTGATAGAGTTGCTTATTTCTGACAACAGTTTCTTCCTGCTTAATACCGAGGAGAAGACATATTTCCATGAACCTACAAGACCGTTTCATTCCCTCGATCCAGCAGATAGTTCTCCCTCACTTCTGCTATAGTTAAATTTAATTGTAAGAAATTATCTGCACAGTCATTATTAATTGTATTTGAAGGAATCCTCTTTGATGCTTTAACGCCTCAGGAGGTTTACCTTCTTTGGGTAAATATGGGTGCTCCAATCCCGAGATACCCCAGTGACCTGTCATCATCTTTCTTTTCTTCTCTCCTCTAGTCCTCTGCTTTTGCTTCCTCTTCTCCCTCGTTGTGATTGCATCGTAAAAGTTTGAGGGCTTCCTTTGAATAGATTTCACCACTTTGTTGCTATTAGCTCCTCTTGGGGACTGAATCAACCACGTGTTTACCATGCATGGAAAACAGTGTCCCTGAAAAAGAGGTTATTAAGGCCCTCAGAGAGACCAACACATTATTTTGGCCTCAGCTTCAGGTAAATGAGAGGTGTGCTGTGGTCCTCAGCACATTAATCGGCTTTATAGATCAAGCGATCGTTACATCTATTAGATGTCTTGTTAAGGGAGTAGACCATCTCAAAGATGTATTGTGAGCGTATAGGACCTGGCTAACACTGGTGCAGATTGTCTGCATCCTATTGTTGGACTCGGCGGTGGGTGGTGCGGTCAGGTTCTGAAATTTCAATCTAATTTTATGAAGAGTTTAACGTTTTCTTCTCCCCCACGGGAGCACTTTATCGATAAAATCAATGCTATATATTTTTTGATCAAAAGGAATAAGGGAACTTTTGAAAAGGTGTCCCGATTTCTAATTGGAAAAGGAATATTGGGAAATAAAGGAGAAGGGAAAAAGTACGCAAAGTGAGATCTAGAGACCTAATGAATGAGGTTGCTAAGGCTACCCAGGCTGCTAAAGTATACGATTTGCAAACATTAGCAAATTTAGAAGTAACTGAAATACCTCACAGAAATCTAAATTTTTCATGTGGAGTTATACCCGCAAAAGATATGTTGAATACGCTGTAAAATGAAATTCCTGAAAATCTACATAGATTAAAAGTCTGTGAAATCAGACACATTACAGTAAGAAGAAATGTGAAGTTTAATGATACTAAACATCACATTCTCTTTTGCGTCTTTAAACCTTCCACAGCATATTAAAGTTGCTTATCTGAGTTTACCCGTCCCGGCCATAGATTCCAAATCCGCTGCGATGCTTCCAGTGCCAACGATTTGGATACTCGAGAAACACTTGCAGGAGCCTACTAGCTTGCGTACGTTGCTCAGTAATTGGCCACAATAGATCGATCTGACCAGGGAAGGAGAAATGCGCAACTATCAAGGTACCCATGCCTCCTATTCTCGAAGTTGTTCTTAGTGGGCTCTTGAGAAGGAAATTTCCACGATAAAAGTTACTACAAACTGTCCATATCCTGAGGCTCAACATCAATTTACCTCACGCAGCCCAAAACCTAGAGTAAGCTATGGAACCATAGCAAGAAAAGTCTCCAGATCCATATGTACACAAACTAAATACATGTCATTTCCACATGTTAAATTATCCCAAATCCAAACTTCACCAAAAAGGACAAAATCTGTCTCCACTACAACCAATAAAAGAAAATCTCCTTTGAATATATCAAAATACTTGAAGCTTACAAATTAAAATCCTTAAAGTAGGGTTCCTACCGTTCTTCCATATCCAACCGTAAGGCTTTGTCCCAGGATGCCCCTTCATGGGGCTTACCTTTAGGTAATTACGGATATCACAATCCCGAGATACCCCAGTGATATGTCCTCCTCTTTCTTTTTTCTCTCCTCCAATTTTCTGCTTTTTCTAACTTTTCTCCCTGGTTGTGGTTGCCTCATAAGAGGTTGAGGGCCCCCTTTGAGTATCTTTCACCACTCTTTTGCTTTTAGCTTCTCTTGGGGACTAAATCAATCACGTTTTTGCCATGCATGGAAACCCGTGTCTCTGGAAAAGAGGTTCTTTGTAATTAAGGCCCTCAGAGACCAACACATTATTTTGGCCTCAGCTTCAGGTAAATTAGAGGTGTGCTGTGGTCCTCAGCACATCAATCGGATTTATGGATTAAGATATCTGTACATTTACTAGATAACTCGTTAAGGGTGGGTGAGATCTCAGTGATGTACTGTGAGTGTATAAGACTTGGTCTAGCACTGGTGCAGCTGTTCTGTATCCCCTTAATAGACTCGGTGGTGCGGTCAAATACCACTCATGCTGCAATAATCAGCAATATGCGGATGATGGCTAACCTAGAGGTAACCATTTTGCCTCATTCTAACCTTAGTTCACATGGTGTCGTTTCCGCAAAGGATTTTAAAAATCCATCGACGGATTAAATTCCAGAAAATTTGAGGAATCGAAAGGTTTGCGTTGTTGAACGCATTAGAGTCAGCAGAGATGGAAAGTACATTGATACTAAGAATCTCATTCTGACATTTAGGACCCCAAACCTTCTTCAGAATATAAAAGCTGCCTATTTGAATTTACCCAACAGGCCATACATCTAAAATCCATTGATATATTTCAAGTGCCAACGTTTGGGACATTCACAGAACATTTGCAAGCGCAGATGTATTTGCGCAAGTTTCACAGCATTTAACCACGATAACTCGAACTGTACAGCGAAGGAGAGATGTGTTAACTGTAAAGGTAACCATCCCTCTTATTCACAAAATTGTCCACTATGGGTATTTGAAAACGAAATCACCACTATTAAAATTACTAAAAACTGTTCATAACCCTGAGATGAGGTGACAGGTTGAAACATGTTTCCCTAAATCTAGAGTTAGCTATGCGGCTGCAGCGAAGAAAATCACCAGATCAACAAGTACCCAAACTTCCCTTTGTTAGATTGCCTCAAACAATAACAACAAGGCTAAAATATGTTTCTAAATCACTTATTAAAGAAAAGCTTCTTTAGCTAAGTCATAAGCGACGAAGGCATATAAACTAAAATCATCAAGGGAGGATTCTTCTAGAACCTCCAAATTCACCCATAAAGCCTTATCCCTGGTGGCTGACGCTATTTCTCTGCACCCTTCACTCGATGACTTATTACTCGAGGAGATGTCAAATGACATGCCTTGAAGCTCCGGGAAAGGAGCTTTTCTAATTAAGTTCTAATACATGTCCATTTTTAGACCTTGTGTTATAAAACTCAGCCAACCATGTAACCACAAGAACATTTCATTTTCTCGATCTAGCTATTAGTTCTCCCTCACTTCTTCCATTGTTAAATTTAAGTGTAGGATCTGATCAGCACAATAGCGATCATTTTCCTCTCGTCATCTCCCATACTGGAGGTAGTAGTGTAAAACAACGCTTACCTACTTATGTGTAAGATCGGGAAGATTGGACTATATTTACACAATTGGCAGTTGTTAATGATAAAATGGGGTTTCTATTGAAGATGTAGATATTCCCGTTTGTAAAGTCATGGAACAATTATAAATGCAGCTGATGCATTCTTGCTGGTTTTGTTCAATAGGATCAGGACATTTCTGCCCTGATCCTATTGAACATATTTCCATCATTTTGGAAGAAGCAATAGTGATTCCGGTCGTTAAGGCTGGTAAGGATCTTTCAGATTTTTCACATGATTGACCAATCGCTCTGACGAGTTGCTTGTGTAAAACACCCGAGCGTATGTTTAACGCCCGTCTCATATATGTCTTAGAAAGAAATATAAATCTTTGCTATAAATCAGAGTGGCTTCCGTAAAAGGTTGCGAAGATTGGATACAGTTCATCACTCTGCCTTAAGAATATGTTCTGGGGCATTTCGCACACCACCCTTACAGTGTCTATTTGCAGTTTCCCAACAACTGCCTTTAGACCTGAGACGAATGCAGCAATCTTTCTGTTGATATACTAAGATCATGTTGATCCCCCATCATCCATTTCGTTACATGGTTCATAATGCCTCTTTAAAATGACTTTAAGACACTCGTCCATTGAGAATCAAACCTTTTCTGATACGAGCCAATTACATCTGTGGTTCTCAGATCTATGTGGTGTTCAGATAGAGACAATTGACCCTTTTGCTGATCTACCTTGGTTTCATCTAAGAAATATTTACTCAGTATAGAAAATCTGACAAAACATCTATTGTTTTTCAACAGTTCTTTTTTTATTGCTGTCGGTATGAATCGTACACACGTGTATTCACAGATAGTTTTAAAATAGCAGGACATGTGGGCTGTGGAATTCTTATGAATAATACACGTATTAATAACAACCTACATTCGTCCGGCTTCATCTTTACTGCTAAAGCAACAGCTATCTACTACGCGGTTCAGCATGTGAATATAGATGACCGTAAATTTTTCTTGTATACTGACAGCATGAGTATCTTAGAAGATTTGGATGATAATAGTTTTACATGTCATACTGTTGTGTCAAGAATTTTCAAAGCATTAGAATCCCTTTCTGGGAAGGGACTTGTCCTTACATTTTGTTGGATACCAAGTCACGTAGGTCTTGATGGAAGTGAGAGCATGGATGCTACTTTGCAAAAGCTGCAGCAAATCTAGTTTTACCATCAGTTCCACTCTGAGATGTGAGAAAGGGTATATAAAGTTTTATACATTGTCTTTGATAGGAATCATGGAACTTGCAGGTCACCAATAAGCTACAAACTATTTTTCCATTCCTCACCTCCTTATCAGTTTTACCGTTGCGAAGTGCTAATGTCCGTTTGATTCGGGCTTCGTATCGGACACACACTTTTCACACAGACATTTGTTTCTAACTGAATTAAATCCATAGTGTGACATTTTGTTGGAAACTTGCGATGAACCATATACAATATATGATATTTTAATTTCATGTCATGATTTTGACCAACAACATCTACAACTTTTTAACACTGATATTTAAATTTCTTTCATTTAATTGGGGATTCACCCCATAGAAACATAGAAAACTATTCGCTTTTTTGAGGACAATGGGTTTCTTATATTTTATTTAATTCATATTATAAATACATAAATATTTTCCTTTTTTTTACTTTTTATGACTAGATTTTAAGATTATATATACACTGATTTTGTTTTTTAAAATTTTATATATTGCTTCGGTTTTTTTTTCAAATTAATTATTTAAAATTATTTTACAACTATTTTGGTACAGCATCTCCATATTTGGATCTTCTGCCCCGAAACCCAACCAACCATCTTCTCATCGCTGTCTATATGAATCATACACACCTGTATTCACAGATGGTTCCAAAGCAGCAGGACATGTTGGCTGTGTTTTTATGAATAGTGCTACAACTTTTAGTTTTTTCAGTTATTAATCACTGAAGTATCAAATTTTGTCTTTTTCTTACCAAAATAAGAAGTTAAATTTATCATTGTAAATTGTAACGTAAAATATATCAGCAGTTGACGAGGTTACTTTTTTCCGCAAATACTTACTGTAGTAAAATATTCTGTTTTTATACTTATTTATTCCTCTGATACATTTAGCACAAAAATAACTAAGAATGTAGATTTAAAACAAACTTTATTTAAAAACAGAAGTATATGTTTCTTTATGTATAGAATGTATTCAGTGTAATTATTTCATACATTTCTATTGACTTTATTCAGAAGTAGATTTTACAAAAGGCGCAGAATGCCAGTCATTTTCAATTCGTCCTTCTTCATCTTTACCGCTGAAACTACAGTTATTTACTACGTTCTTCTGCATATGAATACAAATAACCATTGTTAATTTTGTGTGTATATTGACAGCATAAATATTTTCGAAGCTTTTAAGAACAAAAATTTCACATGTCATCCTGTTGTGTCTAGAATTTCAGAGCACTGAAATCCCTTGCTTGCAAGACATATGAAATAGTATTTTGTTGGATAACAAGCCATATAGGTATTGATGGAAATGAGAGAGAAATTGTAGCTGCACAAGTTGCAGCACATCCAGTTTTACCATCGGTTTCTCTCTCAGATGTGAGAAAAGGTATAAAAAGATTTATATGTGGTATTTGGCAGGAATCACGGAACTCGCAGGTCGCCAATAAATTACATACCATTTTTCCATCTCTTACTTCATTATCAGTTTTATAGTTATGAAGTGCTCTTGTCCGTTTGACTCGCCTTCGTATCGGACACACACGTTTCACAAACAGACATTTGTTTCGATCTGAATTAAGCCCATGGTGGAGGACGTGTGACGGACCATTTATTATTCATCAGATTTTAATTTCATGTCATTATTTTAACCAGCAACGTCTACACTTTTCTAACATTGATTTTTTAAACTTCGATTGATTTAATAGGGGATCCACCCCATAGAAATCTATTCGCTTTTTAAGGGCAATATGTTTGTTATATTATATTTAATTTCTATAATAAATTTTAAAATTATATATATTTTTGATTTTTTCTATTTTATTTTTAGATTTTAAAATTGTATATACACTTATTTTGGTTTTTAAAGTTTTAATGTTGCTTAGGTTTTAACAAAAAATTATTAAATAATTAGAAAAATAAATAAATAAATAAAAATTTTCAAAAATGTTACTCTTGGCACAGCATGTCGAATTTTGGAGCTTGCACTATAAAACCCAACCAATTCACTAACTATTTCTTTGGCAAAAATTTCCAAGTCTACAATAAACTTTTTTCCATCTTTCCATTAATCATCCCGCTATCAATTTTAGCTTTGTGAAGCGCTGATGTTAGACTGAGTCACCTTCATATTGATCGTACTCGTTTCACTCATAAGCATTTATTCTTAAATGATTCAAATCTTTGGTATGAAAGGTAGCATGAACCGTACACAGAACGTCATATTTAAATTGTGTTCAGATTTTAACCATAATCACTTCATATTTTTTAATAGTATTCTTTCAACTTTACAAGATTTGCTAGGTGAATCCCCGCATTGCAATCTCTTTGCGTTTTTAAAAGACATTAACTTTATTCCTTTTATGTAATTTTAGAAATTTTTAAATACGAATAAATTTAATTCTTAATCTTATAAATATGTATATCATCTAAACTGTATAATTTATTTTAATATTTTTTTTAATATTTTAATATAATTTTAACCTTTAAATGGTTTGATCACAGGAAAAGGTTAAAAATGACTTACGGCAGCAGGACTGGCGCAGCTTGTCCTTATTTGGACATTGTACCATTGAACCCAATCAACTCCATTTTAACCATCGACGTTTACGCTTATATTTTGTCCATATTTGGACTTTATGCAATGAAATTCAACCAACTATGTTTAGATTTATTTAAAACTAACATTTTAATTTTGTTAGATTTACTGGGGGGTCTACCCTATATATACCTGTTTGAGTTTATAAGAGTGATATGTTTTTTTCTTACATTTTATTTAATTCATATTTTGAACTTTTGTAATTGCTTATATTTATTTGTTTTATGTGTCTATAGTTTTTAATTATACCATATACATAGATTTTTGTGTTTTAAAATTTTAATGTTTCTTGGGTTTTGACCGAATAAATATTACACGAAATTATAGTTTAGGTGCAGCTTGTCCTCTCTTGGATTTTGTGCCACAAAACCCGACTAACCATCAATCTAAATGGTAAAGGGAAGCATACTGGTGCAAATATTAGGTAAATGGAAAAAAGCTGGTGAAAATATTAGATACAGGGAAGCATACTGGTGAAAATATTAGATACAGGGAAGCCTGCTGGTGAACATATTAGATACAGGGAAGCATGCTGGTGAAAATATTAGATACAGAAAAGCATGCTGGTGCAAATATTTTCATTAAATATTATTAATTTTCTTTTCATTTTAATTCCATATTTTAAATTAATTATATACAAAGATTTTTGTTTTTTAACTTGAATTTTGTGGTGTTTGGGTTTTCTACATTTTAATAAATAAATAAATAAAAAGAGAAGTGCTTATAAGAACAAACTTTTGGCGCAATTTGTCCTATTGGACCTAGCGCCATAAAACCAACCAACCAAACACCTATTAGTAGCAAAGTTTAAGACAAAAATAATTTAACAGGCGGCGGTGGCCTAGTTGTTTAGATGGTCGTTCTCATTATCGTTAGGTAGTGAGCTTGAATCCCGGCTCAACCAAAAACCCGTCGTGTTCACTAAAGACGGCTGAGTCACCTTAAAACTGGGCAAAGTCGCAATCCTAGTGAAATGATACCTCTGGGGGTAAAGGTCAAGTGCTAAGGGTCTTCTGTTTAGTCCCAGCTTCAAAATCACGAAGACTCCATCCGGCTGCTTCTATCAAACTGGTAGAGCCCAATTCAGGCCTAGATTCAGGAAAGCATATTGGTTCAACAACAGAAATAATCTTCTTAAATCAGTGTTTGTCCTCGCTGTAAATAGCGTGGGAGCAAACTCTTACCTTTCAGCAGTTTTTTCTTGCCTTGCAGAGCGACACAGAAAAGTTCGAGTGCTTTTTGTTGGCTAGTCTACTGCTACAGAATCGCTTCTTCCACTGTGTAGTTTTATTGCTTGCATTAGATAAGAAAGTAAAACAAGGTCTCATTTCAAGTCACTGCAGATCCAAACGCATTTATTCGGATTGGGTGACCCACTGTGATGAAAAATTTCTCCTTACATTTGTAGTGCTTCTGTGGTGTTTCCATTTAGAGCTTGGTAAATGTGTGTTTTTCAACATTACTGAATTGCGTTTTTATCCCAATGTTACAAATGTTAATTGCAAAATGGAATAACTACATAGGTAACGCGGTGCTTTTTAATCATTGTAACACTTATTTGCTTACAGATTCCTCTTTCACAAAAGATTTACGAAATTTTTTTTTCCCAGGTAACATTTGTATATTTGGTGCTCATTTTTTCTCGGTATAGCACAGTAAAAAATGCCGTTTTAATATTTGCCATATAGAGGCCATTTGGAAAAATACCAAGCAATTACGTTTAATTTTTGATCATATATTTTAAATGAAATTTTATTTTATTGGCTGGTTCTCTCTGCCCCATCGTGTTGTTGTTGCATTAGCATGCTTCCCTGTACCTAGACCTGAGTTTTGTTCTAGCAGTTAGATAGAAGTAGCCGTGTGGAGGCTTCGTGATTTTAAAGGAGGGATCAAGTAGAAGACCCCAAACACTTTGTCTGCCACCCCAGAGGTATCATTTCAATTAGAGGCCATCGCGTCTATTCCCAGTTTTAACGTGCCCCAGCCGTCTTCAATGAACACAATGGATCTTCTGTTAAGCCTGGATTCAAGCTCACTACCTTCCGATAATGAGAACTACACCCTAACCGCAGTAGTTTGGAAATTGTTGGCCACGGTCTTATTAGCCCTGGTGTGCAGAAAATGATCTTTGAATGTCAAGCAAACCAAATCAAGTCCGCATTTAAATGTAACCCTATTGAATAATTGAGGTAGAGCTCTTTCTGCTTTTAATTCTAAGGAAGAAAATGACGTGTTTGCATTTAATTAGCTATCTTATGATAAATTGATTTACCTTTTCCTACTTCTCTTTATCTCTAAAATTCGAATGGTATCTGTTCTTATATTTCCTTTCAATATCATAGTATTAATATCTGTATTACTTATTAAATATAATTTTTTTGCTTATTCACAGTAATAATAAATATCATATTACTCCCGATTTCCGATGTCTGAACTTTGTTTACTTCTATAAACTCTCGGAATAAAAAACAACAATTATTTAATACTATTAGATAAAATGTTTAATTGAAATATTATTTGAATTTAAAATTTAAGTAAAACTATCGATCATAAAATAAAATAAAATTGTTTCTTTAAAAATTTGATTATAAAATTTCCCTGTTATTTTAATTTTGAAATTTTGTTTAAATATAGTTTTTATGTTTAGCAGTCGAAGTGAGAAAATATCCAGGAAAATTTTGAGCTCAATCACACTAACTACGCAAGTAACTGGTACAAAAATTATTTACTGCATGTTGCACATTTTGTCCATTTCAAAGTTATTATATTATATGACGTAACTATTTAAATTCGTATAACGAATAAATTTTCAGTAAAATAAATATTTCTTATATATGTAAACGTTATAGAGTCAAGATCGTTTCCCTATTTTCTTTCGAATCTGGTTCCAAATCCTGTTGCTTAATCAAAGAAAAACTGGGTATGGATTCGAAAAATGATGAATATACATTCCTTAGAGAAATTAAATTTTAAATTTTAAAACACGCAGATTTAATTTTAAAACTAAAGTTATTACGAAAATTGATGATTTGCCTATTAAATGAAATATTTTTTCGGCTGCAAAATACTTTTGCTATTTTGCTTATTTGAAATTATTCACATTTTATTATTTGAAAAGTTCATATGGATATATAAACTTTTTAGATTCGAAATTTCTTTTTTTTTTACGAAGATCACGATATTCTTTGTTATTCACAGAAAATATTTTTTAATATAGATGTGATCCAGATTTTGTAAAATTAATGTACCAAAATTTTTCAGTATCAGCAAACACTGATTCATTAATAAGTACGTTTATCTATAAAAAGTGCATTTGCTAATTTTCTTATCTGAATACTTTAACTTAAATTTTTTATAATTTTTTTCAACCTTTGAGAATATTAGTTTTCAAGTAACATATTTTAATAAACATACTCTTTTTAAATTTCTTTTGCAAGTAATAGCTTAGTTAGGAATTTAATTAACATAATGAGTTAGAAGTTCATATTTTAAAATAAGAAAGGTACTTGTAATTATTATATATTTAAATATTTGTAATTATGAAATATTTGAAAAAACCATTATATTTATGTGAAGTTTGTCATTTATATATCTTTATATGAAAGTAAAATTTGTCATTTATATATCTAAAGAGCCACTAAATAGTGCTAATCTTGAGTTTTATAAGAAGTTGATTAGAAGGTCCTCCCTCGCTTAGAAGCAGTGCAGAAAAACTCGTAGCGCATCTTCTCTGCATGCAATTCTCCCACCGATCTGCAGGCATGAGAAAAATAAGCTCGGCCAATGAGAAAGCCGATAGTTGGGACCAGTAGGAGGTGAGCATTAACATCACGTGACAAAGAGGATAGGAGACGCATGAGGGATCTATGGAGAAAGGCCCAGCGTGGGAGAGAGGTATATTCCTGGATGTAAAATGCACCTTTCCTGCCAAAATTACATGTATTTGACGTGAAAAAAGATGAGCGCTACGATCTTTGTTGCGCTGAGCCGAGTAAAAATTGCTCTAACATCCAAAAGAAAAATCTAAAGAGGTTTCTCCAATTGTTTTTATTAAATAAAAAGATTTTTTTTTTTTTTTTTTTACATTAAGAAGAAAAAGCGATTGCAATTTATTGCAAAGCAGATATCCTTTAGAGTGGGTCGCATGCAAGTATTACTTTTTGAAATGCAAATTTCCCCCGAATATTCTCAATTTTAGAGATTAATTTTTGCATTTCACTTTGTTATTGTTTAAAATTTTGAAGAGAGAAATTCGTATCGACTTCTCTTTGAAGCAGTGAATGTGTGAAGCCCTCCGAGACACGACCATGATGTGCATGCAAGAAGGTGTTTTCTGCTTTATATGCATGCTGGAAGAATTCGAATCAAAGAGAAACAACCTCTTAGACAAAAATCGAGTGAAGCTATCAAATGGTGAGTTTATCACTTCAAATACATCGTATGACATTTTATTTGTAGTTGTATAAAGTATAAGAACAAAACTTTATAATGACATGCAATAATGTTCCAAAAATTTATAAGTGGCACAATCAATGTTTTTGAAATAGATTTCTTTTTGTGTGCATGTATATGAATAATGAAATATGATTTCATAATGCGATTTTTTGATAACATTTTATAGCTTGACATTTGTAGCATTTTCATAACGTCATTTTAACGTGATAGAATGAAAAACATACTTAATCTAATAAAAAAATATTTAATAGCTTCTGAATAAAAATTGTTTTAATTTAGTTAACAGAATATTTCATAAAACTTTATTCGACTATGCTAGAAATATCTGTTTAAACAGGTCATTCCACAAAACAAGAGATCTCATTATTAAAAGGAAATATTTAAAAAGAATCCCCTAAAAATGTTATTTAAAAATAAAAATTAGAAAATTTGTGTTTATTTTAAGATTAAAAATTTAACTTTTCCATAATTTACACTGTTTTCATGTAATTTTACCCTCTTTTGAATTGGTGTGTATCTAATCTATGACAGTTGAAAACTGTGGAAAAGTTCCTTTTTAAATTTGTAATATAAAATACATCTGCCGAACAAAATAGTCTTAAAATTATGCAAATAAACACATCAATCACTTAATCTTGATAGATGAGGAGAAACCTATGGCACGCGGGAACATTGCAGCACGGAAGAAAATTTTAAATTGGGAAATATTTAAAAAAGTAATATTTTATACTTCTAATTAAATCGCTCTTGTAATGAACCACTGATATTCATTGTTTCATCAAAAAATAACTGTCAAAATGCAAATAATTAAATTCTTTAAACTTCTAATTGCTCAATAACATCAATAAATTTTAATATTTTTCATAGAGTTATTAAAAATCAAATACTGAATAATAAATAAATGTAAAATTTTGTTTGAATATTAAAACTCTGTAACAATTACTTTCTATTTGAACAAACACTGCGATTCTACAATAATAGTATAACAAAAACAAGCATAAAATGTGCACTAAATGGGACAGAAATAATTCAAAATAAAAGCCTCAAGAAATATGCATTAAAACAGGAAAAGGTACTTGAAAATATATGAAAGAATACGATTGGAAATGCAGAGCGTATATATATATATATATATATATATATATATATATATATATATATATATATATATATATATATATATATATATATATATATATATATAAAATATCAAATAATAAATATTTAAAATACATCATGGGGAAGTAGCTGGAAACCGCAAAGCTTTGGTTCTGATTGGCTGCAGTTGTAAGAAATAGAAATGCAATTAAATATTTCTCATTTTTAACTATAGAAATTTTTTCATTGCTACTTCAAAATCTTCCTACTTCTAATTAAATTTGAATTTTGGAATACTCCTTATGGAATTAAAGTAGATCTGTTGTAATATATGGGGAAAATATGACAACTAGAAATATTTTTATATGCAAAATTAGTTTTCACTCTTATTGCTATAAAATATGGCCAAATTTTTTCTTTAATGCCTATTTCACACGGCAGTCAGTCATTAAGGTTAAGTCATTAAAGTTATAAATCAATAAATAATAGTCATTAAGGCACATGGAAAATGTTTCGCCACTCAAACTTAATGTTCGATGTGGAAATTTTTTTTTCAGATAACGTGTAATAATATTTTTTAAATTTTAAAATCTAATCAAGTTGAGGTTATTTCAATAAAATATTATTTGCATAAAATTTGCTCCAAAACGAATGATTTTTTTAAAATAAATATTACGTTTCTTGAGTATTTCTCTAAAAATATACAAATAAAATAATATTTTGAACCAATAAGAATAAACGGAATTCATCCATTTCTATGAAATGCATTTTACTCTCTTCTGTTATTAATTATGCAATTAAACAGCATAATAATTCTATTCATGCAGTTAAACAATATAATTATTAAATGCATTTATTACTATTTTTTTTCAAAATAATTGGACTGGCGAATGACACATGAAATGCTGGAAAAAATAAAAATTAACTACATTTCATAAATATGTTTACAAAGTTTATTTTACAAAATACAAATAGAATATTGTTGTATGCAATCAACTTTTATTATTTAATATATTTGAGATTAAGTGTGCGAGACACACACACATTAAAAAATTTTGGTACAAATAGCCGATACTGAATCACTTTTAAGGATTTTATTTCGGAGTTAAGGATGAGAGAAAGTAATTCTTATACCATGCGTGACTTATTCAATGAAAATTAAATTGAAATTCAAAGAAAAAAATTGAGCTTAATGTTTTAAGCATATGTAAGTAAGCCAGAATTATGTAAAGAACGAAATGAGTTCTGTACATTAATAAATTAATGAGATAACGAGATTAATGAGAGCTAATAAGATAAAAGTTAATGAGAGAAAGAACAATGGGTGTGTCTGGTTTAAGTATTATTTCCATTATTAAATAATCTAAGTAAATGAACATATATAGAAAAATACGTTGATGTTAAATTTTATTTTACTTTTAGAAAAAATGTGGAATACAAATAAACTGTAAAATATGCATGTAAATGAAATGTGTTAAAAATGAGTTTTCAAGTTACATAATATACACATTTCCTGTTGAAACATAAAATGTCTGTTAATGAATCGAAAGTCATGTCCCATGCACTTTCAAACTTTTCATGTGAATATAATTCCTAGTTTATGAATGTAAGAATATGTAATGCATGTATGAATGATCCTTATTAATGTTACAAATTTCTTCATTTTGTCGAGTGTCCCAGTAAAAATTTGGAATTCTTCAAAACTCCAAATTTCTACATAGATTTTGTAGTTCTACTTCAAAATGTGTTTTTAGATTTAAAATTCTTAATAAAAAAAATTTAGGTAGTTTTGAACATGCTGCTTGGTTTGAAAAACGATGTTTCTTTGATGAAGGACTGAAAAATAAAGGTTTTACAGAATACGTTGTGTTCACAGTTTATTTGATTTATACAGTGTCAGATTTTTTAATTATTTATGTTAACAATTTTATTTATTTTTTGGTTGATATCATATTTTTGAATTTTAAGTTCAGCATTTAAATACTTTTTAATTTTGCCTACAATTATATATTTATGCACATATTTGTGAATTTAAATACGATTAGTTTTATGTCTTAATTTTAATGCTGTGTGTGTGCTTCGATTTTAAAAAAAGAAACTTTCTTAAAATTTAATTTTTGGCACCTTTGTCCAATAGTGGACCTTGCCATAAAACCCTACCAACCTTCACGTTAGGATGAGCCTAACAGATAAATAGTAGAGCCTTCATCCCCTGGCATCTTCCAGAAGGATATTGCTATGCCGTCGAACCTTGACAACAAGAAACAGAAGACAATGAGGGCCATTCAGAAGTATCGAAGGTGGAATTCGAGTGATGGCGATCCAGAGGGACATTTCCTAACTAGTAAGTCCTATTCATGTATCGCAAGAAGTGAAATCCTGAGTCCTCTTTCCAACCCATGTGCTTTTAAAAAAAGTTGGACATCACTCCCCACTGCTCAAAAGTAGCGAGGTTTTTTTTAGAAAAAGTGATCCTTCCACTAGAACACGTTGATCCCAAGACATGGGATTTTACATCAGGCTTTGATCATGTCTGTTTTATGATTAAACTCTAATAATTTATTAAGATAAAATTATATTCCAATAGACTTTCCTAAATCATTGGGAGACATTCTTCTCTTGTTTTATATACACGTGCATGTAATGTTTGGTATCGCAGAAATTTTGATATTATGACTTTGTGTTCTTAGTTTGAAATAAACTATATAACAAATGTGCAATTACTGATCAAGGAAAATTGGATTTTCAACACTTTTTATATTATCTTTTAAGTGCACCAGAGGTTTTCATTGAGAAGAAGACAGAATCACATATATATAACATAAAAATGAATTGCTTGTACTGTAAACTTCATTCTATTTCTTGTAAATTGGTAGTTTTCTTGCCTGTAAGGAAACAGAAAATAATTTTAAAAAGTTGGAAAAGGAATGTAGTTTAAGTCTCTTTTATGGTCTTAAATAATCAACTTTAAATAAAAAATTACAGTAAAACTATAAATTCATTTGTGTGCGGTCATATGATATTGGGGGGTAAAATATTAAAATGTAAATGTAACGTAACACTTTACAAACGGAGACTAGATAGATAGAGATTGTGTATACATATGCTAATAAATTTTATTCTATAATTGCAGCCTAAAGAAATTGAAACATTTTTTATTACTTAGCATCAATCGATTTCTAAAATATTGAGATTTTTTTTATCAAAGTAAACTTCTACGCTCTCCAATTATTTGTATTTCCTCTGAGAAAGTAGCATCGAATGAAATAAATGTTTTTTCTGACACACACTTGGAAAATAAATTTCAAAAGTTTTTCTGAGTATAAAAATAATTCTCTCATTCTAATAATTTCATAGTATACAAATGGTTTCAGAGTATTCAAAATATTTAATTTAAAAATATGCATTAAGAATTCTAGTCTATAATAAATGTTACACTGATATTATTCCAATGTAATTTTTAAAAACTAATTAGGTTCATTTTATGTATATTTTAATCACACATGTATTCACATAGTCAACTCTTTTATATTTTAAAGGATAATTTTTACTGCTTCTATTTACAACTGTTACAAAAATGTTTTCCAATGCAGCCGATGAAAATGATAGTTATTTTCAGTGAGACTTGTAGTTATTAACTAATGTTCTTATATGTTTCTGATCTGATCTGATATGCATTTAAATTTCCTCTATTTCTGTTGGACTGGTGTAAGTGTTCTCAAAATAATATTCTATAACGAATAAAGTTTTAGAAAAAATCTTAAGGTTTTCGTTAAAAGGAGGGAAGTTCTTCATTTTCTATGGCTAATAATTTAATGGTGAGCAGAGACGTATTTAATGAACTAATAAAATTATTCAATTTTGAGTAAAGAGTAAGAGAATGTATCGATCAGTTTGTCCTTTGAACAAAATTAATGTTTTCTTACATAAAAATACTATAAATACCAGAAAAGGAAAAGTCATTATAGAATTCATTTTATATCACAGTTTTAGGTAAAATATATTAATGAATTCATCAATGAATTGTTTTCTCGTAATGTTTATCTTTTTTTTAACTAATTTTAATTGTACTTAATGCTGTACTTTACTACAAACTAAATTTTTCAAGGTAAATATTTAATTTGGAAACCTAAAATAAATTTCAAAATAAGAAACAAGAAATCTGAAATAAATCTCAAAATAAGAAACAATCACTTTTTCATATTGTTGAAAAATTATGAAGTTTATTTTACCCTGTAATTAATTATTCGAAGACTGAGACGAATATTTTAGATTCTTCAAATAATTAGTTGTGGGATAAGTAAACTTCACAGTTTTTCAAGGATAAAAAAAACGTGATTATTTCTTATGTTGTACTTGTGAAAATAAAGTTAAAAAATACGTCTTTATTTTATTGTATAGAAATATTTTTAGAATATAGCAGTGCTTAGGGCTCTGCAACAAAATCTCAAGTTTCGATAAGGGTGATTATTCATTGAAAAATAATTTTATTTGTACATTTCTAAAATTTAATGTTTAGGTATATTTTAATTTCCCATGGAAAAATATTAAAAGCATTAGTTTGTGATTTTAAGGAATATTAAAGTCATTTAATTACATTTTTATGAATATAAACTCTTCAAAGATCTTATTAAGTGCCATTTATACATTAAATGGAATGTTATTCATAGCTTTTTTATTGTTTCATGTATTAAGGTAAAATGTTGCAAACAAAATTTAAGAAATCCCTCTATTATCTAGAAGTTGTATTTTAAAGTCTATAACAAATATTTGAAGGTTTGGATACTAAAAATGTCCTTTTGAAAGAACAGTCTTTTTAATGAATGATTAAAGTCCTAAATAAGTGTGATTAGCTAGAAATAGCACTGCTATAGTTCATGGCTTCAGCTGCGTCTCCTTTGAACATACAGCTGTTAGAAATATTTTTAAAAGCAATATATATATATATGACAGACAAATATTCCATAGATTTCTTTTTAAAATTCCTATCTGGATCACTGGTTGCTTAATCTAATCTATGTTAATGTAATTTAGTCTGAGCTGTACCTAATTTAACCAAAACGAATAATCTAATCTAGGATAACCACTAGTTCCTTGCATTAAACACGTTATTGTAGGTATATTCCTGTCCAAACTGCCAGTGTAAAACATTCAACTTCCAGAAAATGGCAAATCCTTCACTGATATGCATAACTAATATTAGACTTTTATTGCATCATTTGAAAGGAAGTTTATGTGTGGCTATTGAAATCTTAAAAACATCACAAACTCCGTAACTTGTAATTAGTTTGTGTTGCATTAAAAAACTGCAGTGCCCTCGAGAAAACTCCTGAAACATAGCAAAATCATTTCTTTTATTAGATTTTAACAATAACGGCATCACATGAGACCATTTTAATTTTACAGATATGTATTGCAGAATTAAAGAGACAATTTTTTTTGTAGTTTTTAATAAACAAGTGTATGTGTGTCTACAGTTTTTTCTTCTTTCAATTACATTATTTAATGCAACAATGCAATGCCTTGCATCTATTTCGCCGACATATTTTTTGAGTAACTATTCACTAGATTCTCTCTTTTTCATCATTCCTGATAGTTATTTGTAATTTGACATTGCGAGTGTTTGTTTCATTCCTCTTCACTCAAATCCCACTCAGGGGGTTCATCTTGAATAGGTAAACACGGGTTCACAATTCCGAGGTACCCCAGTGATCTCTCCTCTTCCTTAGTTTCTTCTCTTCTCTGCACTTCTCCTTTTTCTTCTTCTTCTCCTTCATTGTGACTGCCTCGTAAGAGGTTGAGGGCTCCCCTTAAGTAGCTTTCGCCGCTCTGTTACTATTAGCTTCTCTTGGGGACTAAAACAACAACCTATTTGACATGTATGGAAACATGTGTCCCTGGAAAAGAGGTTCCTTGTAATTAAGGCCCTCAGAGACCAACGCATTATATTGGCCTCTGCTTCAAGTAAACGGAAGGTGTGCTGTGGTCCTCAGCACATCAATCGGCTTTATGGATCAAGTGATCGGTAAATCTACTGGATGACTTGTTAAGGATGGGTGCCATTTCAGGGAGGTACTGTGAACATATAGGACCTAGCTAGCACTGGTGCAGCTGGTCTGCATCCCCTTGATGGATTCGGTGGTGGGTAATGCGTTCAGGTTCTAAAATTTTATTAGTTTTAAATGGAAAACAGAGCATTATTTTTTCACCCACGGGAGCAACTTTTCCAAAACACTGATAATAAATTTTTCATTATGAAAAGAAAGAAGGGAACATTTGAAAATGTGTCCCCCTTCAAAATTCAGAATGGATTATCGGGAAGTCTTGCGGAAGTGAAGAATATTAAAAAAATTCAATGTGGTGACTTGCTGGTAGAAATTGCAAATAGTACCCAAGTTACAACATCAGAAATATGCGGATGCTGGCTAAGCAAGAGGTAACCATTTTGCCTCATGGTAGTCTCAATTATTCACGTGGTGTCGTTTCAGCTAGGGATTTGGAAAATTCGCCGACCGATGAAATATTAGAAAATCTGCTGAATCAGAAGCCTTGAGGTGTTGAACGTATTAGAGTTAGAAGAAATGGAAAGTACATCGATACTAAGAATCTCATTCTGACATTTAGGTCCCCAGACCTTCCGCAGAATATAAAAGCTGCCTATTTGAATTTATCCAACAGGCCATACATCCCAAATCCTTTGCGATACTTCAAGTGCCAATGTTTTGGACATTTACAGAACGCTTGCAGGGGCAGGCTGACTTGCGCACATTGCGTAGCAGTTGGACGAAAACTCGAACTGTACAGTGAAGGAGAGATGTGTCAACTGTCAAGGTGACCATCCCTCCTATTCTCGAAATTGTCCACAATGGGTACTTGGAAAGGAAATCACCACAGTAAAAATTACAAATAACTGTTCATATCCTGAGGCTAGGTGGCAATTTTCCTCTCGCTATCCTAAATCCGGTGTTAGTTATGCAGCCACGATAATGAAAACAACCAGATTAACACCAACAAAATCCGTTTTGTCTCCCCTTGTTAGATTATCCCAAACAACAACCACAAGGCCAAAATCTATTTTTACATCACTTCATAAAAGATAAGTTCCTTTAGCTAAGTCAAAAGCGACAAAAGCGTATAAACTAAAATCATCAAATGAGGGTTCTTCTAGTCCCCCTCCATATATATATATATCACCCGTAAGGTCTTGCCCCTGGAGGCTGACACTGTTTTTCTGTCACAGATGACGATTTATCACTCGAGCTGGAAGGCATGTCAGATGACATGCCTTCCAGCTCTTGGAAAGGAGCTTTTCAAAATAAACAATAATAACTTTAGTTGTTTATTGCAACTGCCATGGTTTGCGTTCCCGTCATTATGACATTAAGTGCATTATTTCAGCCCCGCATGTGTTGCATTTCGAGAGACATTCCTGAAGTCCCACAATAGTTTATCCATGCGTGGGTTTAAAAGCTTTAGAAAAGACTGTGATGATGATGGCGCGCAGTGTCTGGAGGTGAATGTATACTAACATACTATACTTTCAGCAGAACTGTCCATCCATTGAATACTTCTCTACAGGCAGTAGATATAAGAATTCATACTTTATGCATATTAGCAGTCTGTAATTTGTATTTGCCACCCAATTTGTATTTGTCAACCTCCAAGAGGAACTCGATGCATTAATAGATCAGCTGTCAACACCATTTCTGCTGTTAGGTGACTTTAACGGTCATAATTCTTTGTGGGGAAGTGTGATACTAATTCTCGCGGTCGGTAGATAGAGTGGTTTATTTCAGACAACAGTTTCTGTCTGCTTAATACCGACGAGAAGACATATTTCCATATTTCTCCAAGAAAATTTCATTCTCTAGATCTAGTCATTAGTCCTCCCTCACTTCTGCTTTTGTTAAATTTGACTGTAGGAAATGATTTGCACAACAGCGATCATTTTTCTTTCGTCATCTCCCAGAGTAGAGGTAGTAGTGTAAGACAACGATTACCTACTTACGTATACAGTCGGACAAATTGAACATTATTTACGCAATTGGCAGTTGTTCATAAAATGGCTTCGATCAAAGACATTGATGATGCTGTTTGTAAAGTCACCAAAACTATTTGATGAATGTTAAAAAAAAACCTATAAGAAGCAGAGGAAGTTATGGGGTTATTTAGAAGATACCCCACCACCTTAAGAGAGCAAAAGCATTAGCTCGCAAAGCTCCTCGTTAAAGTTAAAAGGAATCTTGGTCTCGTTATGTATCTTCAATTACATCTTCCACATCCAGTAAACAGTTGTGGAGAAAAGTGAAAGTAGCCAATGAAATATATAAGGAATTCTCCATCCCTCTCTTAAAATCCGGAGCTGCTGCATACTCTTCTCCTAAGGACAAAGCTAACGTCTTTGGTGAAACCCTTGCTAGCATCTCAACAACGACACTTATAGTCCTTCGTTCCTAAAGATAAAGAGTCATGCTGAGTGAACACCACACAATTTAATTGAACAAAAGTTATGGGTTTTTTCAACAAAATATATCTTTTGAAAGACAGACAGTTTTAAAAAAGAATGTTTTCAACATATTAAATTGCTACAGATTTCAAAATGAGAAGTTTTTGCAAGTGTCTTTCTACTTTTCTTTCTACTTTCACAGTCCAAAAGTCCTTAAATATTATTGTATAATATTTCCTTAGTAGTAGAAAAAACTCGTTCACTAAAATTTAAAAAAAAAAATTGTTTAATAAAATAAAAAAGAATATTTACATTAATTACGCTAAAATATAAAGCACAATTTATAAAATAATAGTTTTCTATACCTTTTCACATAGTGTATTTTTAGTTTTCTTCTTGATTGAGGGACCTGAAAATAAATAGTGGTATTTATTTTGAAGCTTCGAAGAGCGATTTTTATGTTCAAGTTGATAAAACCATTTGTGCGATTTTTTTTCTTTTGCTAATGTATTCTCTCATTTATTATAATTCCCAGTGTATAGCTTATGGCATTCAAACACATTATGGCTCTTAATGTAAATTCTCTTTCTGAAATAAATTTTAAGTTTTAGAAAGATTTGTAGAATTCGCATTCTTTTATTCGAAATTCTGCTAAACATTCTACAAAATTTACAGAAACGTATTCCCTTCACTGCTTTTTTATTCGGGAAACATATTTGGCTAAATATTTACTAAGACATGTCAATTATAAAAGGCGGTTCTACATCAGCTATAAGAACTGTATAGAGATGTTTTATAGCCAAGCATGTTGAAATAATGAGATATTTATTCTCATTTGGCGAAGTGGATAACAGATTGCACACGCACACATTTATCTAAATTTATCTCACAATGAATTTCAACTTTGATGAGAATATGTTCCAATATAGTTTTTCCATCGTCATTAAATGTTTCGTCACATGATATGAACCGCAATTTTTACATATTCAACGATATCTTTCCAACAACTGATCCAATGATATCTTGATAAGTGATCTTTTGTGTTTTAATAACTCCTAAGTGACCAGAAATGTTTTCGTGACAAAATGCTTTTATACGTCCGAAGTAATGACTATTCGTTCTTTTTCAATGACAAACTTATCAACTATCCTAGGTCTATTTTCCCTTTTTTTATGAACTCTGCCCTTTTAGCAGTTTTTCATTAAGATGTTTTTAACAACGGGGTCATATTTTTGCTTTTATGATATGCATAAATCACCTTATTCATATCACATTTGATTAACATTTGGATGGAATCAACATTAATTTAAGGTAAGAGTAACATACATTTATAATATTTATTATTTCTTTTTCATTGTTCTTCGTTTGTTTTGATTTTTCACATTTGATGTTGAATTTAACTCGACTTCCGATGTTGAATTTAACTTGACTTCTAATGTTGAATTTAACTTGGCTTCCGATTTTGTGAATTTAATTTTAAACTGGTCATAAATTTTAAGCATTCTATATTAGCAATGCGAAAGAAGAGATTTGATTGGCTGTTGTTATTTCTTTTAATGCCATGCTAATTGCGTCTTCAAAATTCTCGGTATAATCGAAATTCCCATTCATTGATCTTCATAGTTTAACCATTGGTATGATTAGTACAAAGCAACTTGAATGAAAATTTCACTCTAAATTATTTTTAAATCTACTTCATTTTAATTGAATTTTAACTTAGTGGTCGCAGCAAACCAAAGTTTATCTTTCGAAGTTTGCTGAGTAGAAAATGAAAATGAAGTGGTACCTTTATTAATGATTGGTTGCCACCCAAACTTGCAACGTAATTGCTACTTCCTGGTTAAGATTAAATGTCACGCAATTTCGCTTATCTTGAGAGTGAAACTTCACAGATAAATTTTTGTAACTTAAAATTTAAACTCTGTTTGTATCAGTTATTTGTAGTTTAAACTATTGCTATGTTTGAAGAATTTACAGAAAATGCAAAACTGTAAAGCACATTGTATTTACAGAACAGAGCAGGGAAATAACAGGTAGGTCATTATCACGTTAGAAATGTTTCTAAGCAACCACCTGAATACTAATGAAGGTCACTGACAAGGGAGGTGGGGTTATGTATATGTATATCCTGCTTTCCACATTGGTACATTATATTGAAGTGACGAAAGGAAATGTGCACATATCCTACTGTTGTTTGAATAAGCTGCAAATTATCTTTCGTTACTCCGAACCATTCCTCTAATGATCCAATTTTTTTTCAATGCATTACTTTTCTGGCAGTTTATTTTCCCGACTTAACTTTGTAATCAACTGCTGAGTAGAATGACCGAATGCACCCAATCACTTGTAATTTTGAACCACCGTTAAATAATGAAATGGACACCTTCTTCAAATTTTCATACTATGTAATGTATTACGTAATTAATTTACATCTGAGCAGTGTATTACAACTTTGATTTAGATCGGTGTGAAAAGTATTACAAAGATATAAGTTATAGTGAGCATAGTTAATGTGAAATACGCTCTCAAAAAGATGCTTATTGACTGGATTAATTTGGGAAAGCTCCTGCTATCTTTAGAATATAAAAATGATGCATTTTCAAAAAAAGTATCAAAATTCCTGTCGCATCGTTTTTGCTAAATTCAAAAGAAATATTCATAAAAGAATATTCAGAAGAAGTATTTAGAAGAAAGTTAAATTTACATTTTACAAAGTTTATTTAGCATTTTTAAAATCGTGGGACACAAATGTATCCTAAATCAAATTTAGTTTTTTCATAAATTTTTAAAAGATATCAAGAATGTGGCTAAACTTAAAAAAGGTAATGATTTTAACTATAAATTTTAAGAGGAATACAAAAGAATTTTAGTTTTTTTTAAATATTTTTTATAAATGTAAATAAATTTTACTGTTAATAATCGGATTATGATTTTTTGATAAAAAGTATTGACTAATACTGCAAAAAGAAATTGCTTGATTGATTAACCATTAAGAAATTTTTATCCGAACGAACAAAGTCATCGCAGCACAATTTCAATCCAAGAGATCTGGAATCGAACTCGGTAATTTTCAAACATCAGAGTAAAATCTTTCACCACCAAATTACAGTGTATTTTTAAATATAATACTATAAAGAACTTCCTTTTAATTTAATGAGACAGATTATATTATTTTAATGAGAGAGATGCCAGACAAGGTGAGAGATAATTGTCAATTAAATATTTAAACCTATAAATCTGATGATCATACCCCCATTGAATTTTTTTAGCGTTTTTAAAAATGATAGAAGTGATACCATTTATTTAACTTTTATATTTTATAATTTAAAGTTTAATTTCCATTTATTTAAATCAATATATATATACATTGATGTGTATGAAAATTTAATTTTTGTCCTTTTTGGACCTTTTGCTATAAAACCCAACAAACCATACCAACCAATAAAGCTAGTGTGATCATGCCCGTTTTATCCTGAAAATATTGGGTCAACTTGACCATTAGTTAGTCGTTCTACGATAAATTTTAGCAAATGAGGGTTGATTGAACCGGGATATACCATTTAAAACGAATTCCGAAACAATAAATCGTTCCATGGACGTCGTAGGAGTCGAACTCATGGACGGTTAAACTGAAAAACTTGCTTTTTTAATCTAACTGGAAAACATGTTCTATAATGGAGGGGAGGTCATTCAAAGTCAGAAGTGTATGAAGAATTTAAGAGGTGAAGAAATGTTTTTCCTAACGCGGTTTTCATAATGGTATCATTAATTTTTATGAAAATGAATATGATAAATGCATTCTGAAACTTTCGATTTTAAAGATGGTTTAATAAATTTACTTTTACGTAATATGTTAGATTTCTTTTTCTAAGGGCGGAACTATGGTGACTAACCCTTTGTAATAACAAGGTCGGAAAAGCTGATACTCATTCAATTTTACACTATGGGTACCTGTGAACCAAATCATGGAGGGGAGTAGCATTTCCACGTCAAACCATCACAAACCCGCTTATAGGGTAGGTCACATTGATTCTCTCAGAAGGAAGGAGCAGAAAACATAGAAAGAGGAAAGAACATCCATGCCTGAATCGGGATTCAAATCCAGGACCAACAGCTTAGGAATCAGGAATGTTAACCACTCAACCATCAACCGGAAATGTAAAGAAATAAAAAAAAACTTTTAAAAAGTTAAAATGGTGATAAGTGAATATTTTAAATTAATGTTCATATTATTTTTATTTAATAAAATTTTTCGGAGCTGTAATGAAAATTAAAACGAAAACTTATTTAAAAAGCGTGAACAGAAAGTAAAAAATGAAAAATACAATTCAAATATTAAAAACGAATATTTTTTTATTTTGTGGTTTGAGTTGACCTAATTAGCTTATATGGCCTCAAAAACACTTCATTAGCTAAGGTAACTTCTATGGATCTATAACCACGGGAACATCGATCACAAAGACAATCGCTTACTGTCTAATTAAATCTCTTCTTGTAAGTTATTTTTTTAACTGAAAATTAATTAAGGTGTGTCGGTAAGTTTGAAGAATGATTGTGCAAATTATTTAAATTTAGAAATCTCATTAACATAATCAATTGTACTGAAAATTAATTTTATGTTTTATTAATATTTTAGAAGCGAAAAAAAATTAAAAAGATTTTATTTTAAATTAAAGACGTATAATGAAGTAGTTAATTTTTACTTGGGATAAATGAAATCAGATTACAAACACAAGAAAGGTGGTTTGAAGATCAATATTGATTAATCTTTGATTATAAATATTGATCTGCAAACCAGTTTATGAAGATTAATATTTGGGTTTTATATTTATTATGATTTATTTCTCAGGAGAGATATTTTACGAGATATCAAAAATGCTGCAGTAAACAGAAATAATTAAAAAATCAACACATGTAAAAAGAGTTATTTTAATGAATGCAAATGTTCTTTTTCAATAATATAGGGGAAAAATGTTCTTAATTATGTAGGGGGGGGAATAGAGATGAAAGTAGAAATCCAGAGGAATAATTATAACCTGAATGTGTTATTTGACACATTATTTATTATTCGTCCTCATACACATATTGTTGTTAAGTATTATTATTATAAGTGGAAAAATCTAGCTCACATTCTTTCCGAATTTAAGATAAGTATTAGTTACAAAATATCACGCGAATCAAAGTTTTATTTAATTTACGTAAGCCGGCCGATGGCTGAGAGGTTAGCGTTCCTGATTCCAAAGCTGCTGATCCCGGGTTCGGTTCGGATTCAGTTCGGACCTGGATATTCTTTTATTTTCCTCTTCATTATTTTTTGTTCTGAGATAACAAATGAATATGGCTCACCCTATGAACGGGTTTGTGGTAGAGTGACGTGGGTAAATCCGCTCTCCTCCCTGACTGGGTTCACAGGTGCCCACCGGGTAACGAGAAATGCGTAGCAGTTTTCAGCCTCGTTGTGTCAAAGGGTTAATCATTCAGTGTCAGCCGTTGGAAGAAAAAAAATTAGTTTACGCCACTGCAAGTTGATAAAAACATCTTCAAAATCGAAAGTTCCAGTGCACATGTTTCATCTTCCTTTTCGACAAAATCAATGACACTCTTATGATTGTAAATGATAAAGAGAAATATTTGTGATCGATATTTGTGCGTGGATATCTGAAAATGTTCCGAGCACCTAGACTGACCCATGCTCTAGTGAAAATAAATTAAAATAGCCATTTCATCTTGATCGACGATGGCAGGAATCGAACCTAGGACCAACAGATGAACCAGAACGATATGCTTGTGAAGTCATAACTGAAGATTCCAAGTGTGATATCGTCACGATGGGTATTTTAGCTTTTCTTTCTTATAAAGATTATATATTTTTAACGCCACGATATCATGTCTGTGAAGTTTTTCAAGTACAAAGGTTTTTCTTATGTCAGCTTTTTAATTCGTTTGAGATACTCCTATTCACTTTAATCCATAGAGCAATCCTTGGTATTTGGATTATTTAATAAAAGAGCAGTGTACATATATTGACAAAAATGCAAGCATGGAGGAGAATCTAAAAGCTATGTCTGGTCATATGGGCCGTGCTCACGCTTCAAAAGGGCAAAACACAGAAAAGTAATGTAATAAAACATCCCATATACTGGCAGGCATGCATGTATGACTAAGATTCTAAAGTGTGGTGGACTAAAAATCCATAAATATATCGATACAACAATTTTTATTTTATTACCTTGAAATAAATAACATTAATTGTGACACGGTTTTCCCCACAAGGAATTTCTAGATCATCAGTTCATAGGTTGGATTTCCATTGCGGTTATGCGCATGTTTGTAAAAATTTATAACATAAACATAAGCTCTTAGTCATGTTATATTTTAAAGTAAAAAATAATTATTTATTAAATCTTCCGATTAATTTTGAGCTTCTGAAGTGAGCTATATTTACGACTTTTAGGAAAATAATCCGTGACAACCACAGATTAATAATTTATCATTTGCGAAATAGTATAAAATTTAGATTTTAATTTTTATAGTTTACTTATTTCTTTTTTTATTTATTTAACAAATACAGTTTGAATACTGTTTATTTTCTAGAAAATTCACTGAAAAAACTATCTTATTTACTAATAAAACGTGCTTCTTTATTATTAATTTTAAAAATAAATAAATATCTGTTCCCTATTTTCAGCTGCACAGAATTGTCTTAGCTTAAATTTTTACTGGTTCTGTACTTGCAAAATACATATGACTAATTCTAACACTTTTAATTCTAAAACTATAACTTTTAACAAATCTGTTCGAAAAAATGTTTCATATAGACTTTCTAAATTTACAATTTTTTTTTTATCAGAACTGTACTCATTAGAAATTAATTATACCTTTCCAGTTTTCACTACGAACAAAGAAAATGGAAACAGAAAATCCTAAATTCAAATTTTGTAGATCGTTAAATTTCTTGAACAGTGGGACTGGAAAAAAATTTTTCAATTTATTTGAAACAGTCTGCCACATAGACTAGGAATAATGCTAAGATGAGGAAATTCCAAATCTTTGGTGATCTGAGAGTATCTTCTCTGCAGCTAAGAATCCAATTTTATAGAGATGTGCTATGACAAACGGTTGCAGAATTTTTACGACTTTCTCACGCATCTTAGCAGACAGTAATCAAAACTTTCCCGTTAAAATTTATTTTTCAGGAAATGTCTGTGCTATAAATTTGTAAAGAGGCTCTTGTGATCAATAATATTTAATATACATTGCATGCTTTTAGGAATGCAAGTTATTTTCGCTACTGGAGTCAAATGGAAAACATAAAAAAGTTGATGTAGCGTTCTTTCAATTTTTATTGAAATTTTAAACTTTTTTGAACATAAATTCAACATAAACTAAGTTTTAAATTGTTTAAGGCCTAATTTTTTTAATCTTTCTTATAAACTAAATGCGTATTCGAAATCATTTCCTCGTACTAAAGTACTGAATTTATGTTCAAAAATGTGTGCGAAATCTATTTTTAATAAATTACAACATTAAATTTACTTAACACAATGTTAAATTTATTATACACTTTTTTGTAAAATTTAAGTAAATCATAAAAATATCGACATTACTTCCTTTTTCTTATTAAAAAACAAAAATAACATGCAAATTAAATTATCATGATTTTGGAACCATATATATAAAATATTAAAAAAAGATTAAGTTAAAATTTAAGTTTTCAAACCACAACTTTTAAAAATCTAATACTTTTCACTCAATATATTTAATTATATTAAAAATTATTTGAAAATATGTTTTTAAATAGTTTATTTCAACAAAAATTGAAGACAAAAGGAAGTAAATTTCTTAAAATAACATGATAAATTTTAAGACATATATTCCTTGCTGATTTTGAATTTTCGACCCCTTAATTAGCAGAAACTCCTCCATATATATATATATATATATATATATATATACAAGGATCACTCAGAAATTTTTGAGAAACAACTAGGTTTTTAAAGTTATACTTACAAAATTTTAGGTGTGTTCAAATTAGTCTCCTCCTGCATCAATGCACTTTTGTAGACGAATTTTCCACAGATTATATGCCTAGAGCCATTCATTTCTCGGAATAGATGAAAAAATACATTTATAGCCACATCAAACTCTTGTTCTGAATGAAAACGACGTCCACGTAAGTTCTTTTTTAGATTAAAGAATAACCAAAAGTCGCACATAGCTAGATCAGATTAATACGGCGGATGTTCGATCACTTTAATTTGTTTTTGCTTAAGAAACTCAACTGTTAATTCGGCTGTATGTGAAGATGCATTGTCATTGTGAAGCATTAGTCCCCTAACATTCAGTTCTTGTAGAATTTCTGGAAGACATTTAGTAGTATACCAGTTACTGTCTTCTGTCCTTCCAACTTGATGTCTTTGACCAATCCCGTACTTCTGAAGAAAACGGCATACATCACTTTTTTCAGTGCGCATTGTTTTTTCACCATTGTTGGCGTGGGATCATCTTCAAAGATCTATACTTCACTTTCTTGACGTGTTGGAACGTCAAAAAACGGTATGTACGTTTCATCACATGTTACAATTTTAAAAACGATGCGGTGACCACCATCATTTAGCAATTTAAGAGTTTCTTTACTGATTCTGACACGCTCCTCTTTTTGGTGCTCAGTTAGATTATGGGGAACCCAACGGCAAACTACATTTTTCGTATGTAATTCTTTATGAATGATTTTGTGTATGGATGCAGATCCAATGTTAAGTTCCTTCTCTATCATTTGATAGGTACAGCGATTATCATCCATTAACATTTTTCGTATGGCAGACACATTATCCGGGATTACTGCCGACGGCGACCTTCCTGTGTGTTCTTCATCCTGAAGAAAATTGCGACTTCTTCTAAATTCTCTAAACCATCTGAATACAGTAGCACGAGCTGGAGATTCATCACCAAAGGCTAATTGCAAGCGTTGAGCGCATTCTTCTTGATTTAATCCTGCTTTAAAATCGTAGAAAATCATAGTGCGAAAATGTTCTCGCGTCAACTCCATTTTCTCTTCTGTTTAAAATTTATTCTACGCTAAACAAGTTGAAGTAAGTCAGTGATAAATCGTCTTTTGTGTTAAAATACTTTGCATTTCAAAATTAAACCGTTATTTTTATCTTGTAAATTCTCGTCTGCGCGTATCTCAAAAATTTTAGAGTAACCCTCGTGTATCTATATTAGACTTAGAAGCGATAGACAGATTTTTTTAAAACTACCAAGGTATTTATGAAAGAACATGAACTTATTTTATCCCCATATAAACACTTTTGTATTTCTAAAGTAATCGTGGTTTTATTCGATTTACTTAATCTGTATAATTTAAATTTTATAATATTTTCCTCAATTTTATTTCCTTTTTAAGATATATATTTATTTAGATTTTAATTAGCCATATACACTCATTTTTGTATTTTAAATTTTTATCGTTGTGTATGTGTGTGTGATTGTTTCGTGAAAAGATGTGTTTAAAATTTAATTTTTGCCTCAGCTTGTCCTTTTTGGACCATGCGCCACAAAATATATTCTACCAAACTAGTAGTTATACTTGTCATGAAAAACTAATTTTGTGGTTTCATTCATTGCACTATAATTAACAATCGCATTCGATTACATGATATCTTCCTTATGCTGAATTCACGAAACCAACATCGTTATTTGCTAAATAAAATAAATTACAAGCTTTGTTCCATTTTTATTGCCATAATAATTACCAAAATGATATACGAATTGAATGATATACATTTCCCAATATTTTTGATGGAGCCTGTCTCCCTCTTTCAAAGAATGAATCATCCCAGAAAAAATGCATTCGTTTCTTAATTCAGTTGCATGTAATGATATTTTCCTACAAATATTTTTATAAACATGTCTCAGAAATGAACAGATCGTTATTCGGATAATTTTCCATGTGGAAAAGAATTTCTTGATGATTAATTTGTAGGCATATTGATAGTATTTGAAAAAAAACTTTTAGAAGTCATCATATTTATTGTTTCACGAAAGCTGACATTTCTTTTCCAACTGAGTTAATCATTCCCTTGAGATAATTTGCTTTCTTTTCCATTAGCTCTCATGCATTTTTTCTTCTAAGTGAGGTCCATAATTTATTTTTGTGAAAAGGGCTTCATTAGCTCATAAAAGAATTTTTGTTTACCGAAAGAAAGGATCTTGTTTGTTAACATTCGTATTGACTTTTTGAGAAAATTATTCAGAATGATTATGCTTGCAAAATACGCTAATTTGTAATGGGAAAACAACAGTGCAATAATTATTTACAGATGCCTTTCCCCACATATTTCCGTCAACATATTGCCTTTTGAAAATTTTGAAGCACCGGTGAGTAAACATGCATATAGTTTGGTTTGGTTTTTATATTTTAGATTGTTTCATATAATTATTCTACTTCATTTTTAGAATCCAATCTTGAAATTCTTTTTTATCTTTCTGATAAAGGTTTATAGAAATACATAGCTTTAACAAAGTTTTTCAACATTTAGTTTATCACGAGGTATTCATGACTCTCGGTATATGGGTCGTGTAGAATCTTTTGGCAATCAGAGCACAAGTTCTTCTTTTACTCTTTTTATTTATCAGTATATATATTACTTCTTTGGCTTCTGTTTCAATGTTTCTTTTCAATAAAATATAATTTTCTTCTAAAAGACACCATGTCAAAATCACATTTTTAAGTAGTTTTTGTTAGTGATGCACAACATTTAAATTTGCAGCTCATAACTTTTATAATGATCATAACCAATTAAATTAGATTTCTATGAGTATCAACAATCTAGTTCATTAGTGCATAACAATTGTGTTCTATTTTCCCATTTAATAACTCACTCAATTCTCATGAAATATTGAATTATGGGGAATGAGTTATTTATATTTTTTAAATTATGTAGCTATCAAATATTAAATAAACTGTTTCAATTATGCAGATAGTTATATCAGAATTTTTCTTAGAATAAAAATTGCGCCTGTGTCAAAATGGTTGAAAAATTTTACACATGATTTTTCTTCGTAACATTATGTAAAAAACATAAATTGTGGGACATTTTTGCTTGCACGGAAGTACTAAATTCTAAATTTATACAGATGAAGTTTATAAAAAGGAAACAAAAACATTGATGCTAAATACTTTAATATACAAGATTTCTTTATTCAATACATTTTTCCATTTTCTTTAAATTGATTCTTCTAATATTGTTAAGTTTTGAACAATACAAGAAAAACTTCAGAAATATGATACCCTTCATAATGGTAAGTAAAAATAGAAAAAAAAGTATTTTTTTCTTTTTATGTAGCTTTTAAAGCACCACTTTCATAATATATTCCTTTATCCCAGACTCCATGATGCGTATGTGACTTAAATATTAATAAATTATTTATTTTTGTCAACTGTCGTTTTAGAGCGATAAAAATCGTTCCGGTATAAAACTATGTTTACACTATAAATGTCTCTCGAATCAATTAATTCTCAGAACAAATAATCATGAATACACTATACTGAATAACGTAGGACAGATGTACTATAAAAATTAATCAAATTAACTATCGATACCGATGGAGCCTGTATTTATACTGTTGGAGGAAATTTCCCGAAAGTACGCGGATTTACTTCACTTCTCTGCTGATTTCTACAGCTGCCTGGAATACCGAGGCGTTGTCATGGAGACGGCGATGGCAGATCTTCAGTGACTCTGGCCTTGACGAGCGCAACAGAAAAATAAAATGTTATTTTTCTTCGTGTGCCGCAAACGAATAAATGGAAAAAAAAGAATTTTGCTTGTTAACCGGAATAAACGCATGCTTCTGGTTGGTGAGCAGCGCAGTGTAAGAACCACTCAGTTTAAAATATCTTAATAACTTTAAAATATTGACAATGCGATGATATTTCTCCCCAGTATCTTTTAAATTTATTATAATAATATAATGTTCAAACAATAAAAACAGAAAATAAATGTGCATGTCAAAGTATATTCAGAAGTAATGCTATTCTCACATGCGTGTATTTCCTTACTGATCATGTATCAATGAGAATATGCACACACATATACATTTCATTCGTTATTTATTACTTGAATCAATATTCTCGCTAACTTTTGTTTTCTTCTAATTAAATTCCATTACAATTTGCTTGAAAATTTAGAAAGATGATGGAGTGGAGGGGGGGAGGGGGGGAATAAGATAGTCATATTTACGACAGAAATTAAATTATTTAGAGATTTCCGTAGATGCTTAGTTTAAAATAAAGATCAGAATATTTTTTTCCTTTTTTGCATTATGAATTCTGATTCATTTCAGCATTTCATTAAAACATTCTGAAAAAATAAATATCAAATCAATGAATGTGCTTGCATTTTAATAAAAACAAATAAATGAAGTAGAAAAATTAAAAGATATAGAATGTCGTGAACTATTCATACCATAAATAGCTCACGACATTCTATATTTTTATCCCTTATTAATTTATTTAAAGTGAAAAAAATTTAACTAAAATAGTTTAGTTTATCTTTTACTACATAAAAAGTTAGATTTTAAAAAAAATATTATGGTAGCACAACCTTTAGACATTCCAACGTTTTGTTATTTTATTAAATTATAATTCAAAATAAATGGCATTAAAATAAATATTCAGGTTTTCAAAATGGCAAGCAATTTTAAATCTTTATGTTATTTAACTGTTTTAGCAAAATTTGGAAGGTAGGTCATGAAATTAATCACTGTTTCTTTCAAATATTATTTGCTGTCGAGAAAGATATAAATCTAAGATAAATGTAACGTATTCACAAATCGATGATATTCATAAAATTTTGCGGAAAACACATATTCAAAGTTTTCTTTATTAAAAATTATCAATGGAAAAGATATTTGTAGAGCAACCATTAAGAATTATGAAGTGAACACTAATCAGATGTTGATTGCTACAGTGAATGCAGTAGTTATTCCAGAACTTGGGAAATACTACTTAGGGATCACTCATTTACGTTAGATCAATTTTCAAGAGATGCGTGGTCTTGATACTATTGGGTTGGTAATTTTTTAGCTATAACTTTAGGTTTTACAAAGCTTTCTAATGTCCTTCGCGTATTTTTGAGTAATAAGGGAATACTTCAAAGCTAGTTGGATATATTCACATATCGATAAGGAGGAAACCTAAAAATTTAGACTTTCTTATCTGAAGAATGTTGTTTTAACTTTAGTTTACAATAAATCATCACTTTATGCAAATATAAAAGTTAGTCAGATGCATTGATTCAGTGGAAACATTTTTGAAAAATTCTTATTAATGTTGTCGATTGTTTTATTATTGTTTGTTAGTGACAACATACGTTTAGAAGGCAACTTTAAATGCATTTAAGAGACTAAATACTTCCGATGGCAAAGAAAGCTATTTGGAATAGGCCATATGTTATAAAATTGGAGACAAAGAATTTCCATCTATTCCTAGTTGATTTGTTGAAGTTGGTTTTCTTTACTATTCGTTTACAGAGCATTTCTGAAACAGATCAGCTTTTATGAATTCACTGAATCGCATAGTGGTACAAACATCTTTTGAAAGATTCATTGAAATGGCTTGGATTCAATCATGATATATTTTGACAAAAGAAATAATTACCTTTAGCCAAAGTTACAGCCCCTCTTTTTTGCGCCCTTCAATTACAGAAATAACCTATACTTTAAAATTACTCTTAAAAATTTTATTCTATACTATCAACCACTTACTTTACACACACAAAATTTTTTAAATTAAGGCAAAAAAAAGATCAAGAAACTAATTTCTTGATATTTTTGAACAGAATAGCTTCAGTATTGAGTTGGTACCTCCTGAGGTATGATTATATTTGCTTTTCTATTGACAAACTATATTTGGTTCCTTGAGTCGAATTGTCGAAGATTATTGGTTCAGTTAATACGAACATATAGTTATAGTTTTGAAAAACTGTTTCTTGAGCCCACTGTTGAAAAACCTCTTCTTGTGTGTATTATTTGCCGTTTCGTCGTTTGCGTGATATGGACCGTAACCCCGTTGCTTAATATGTTATATTTCAACCCGACAGGTTAAGGTTCAAATCTGAAAAATTGCTAGTGTTGGTAGGTATTAGGTTTTCCAGACCATGTCAAAAAGTTTAATCTAGAATTTTTCACTGATTTTGTCCATAATTAATACGTGAACCATCATTAATCACGTTTGAACCATCGTTAATGCGTATTGTGTAGCTTTAAAAGGACATTAATTTACAGACTACAATAACTCATTGCCTATAGCTTTTTATTTAGACTGAATAGATATTTTTTCTATTTACTCGACCAAGAAAAACATGTAAACATACAATCTTCACCTCTTCATTGTTTTCTACTCAAAACCCAACATGTGAAATATGAAGTAAAACACAAATGCTTAATAAAAATCAAAAAATGTTTTATCCACTTGTACGAAAATTAAGATTGCTTTCAAAAAACTCTTTAGCGAGCTAAAAAATGCACCTGAAAACTGATTAAGTTAACGACCTCTGCTCTTTTTATGATTAAATTAAATATCTAGTTGCGGGCTCACACAATATTTGATACTTCGGGCTACACCTCTAAAATCTTAATTCTATTCAGGGTTTTAAATTCTTTGAGATTATTGTTTCGGCATTTCTTCAGACTGAATGCTCTGTGCGCTAGACATATTTTACTGCAAGTTTTATAATACAAAGAAATGTCTTTCAAATTTTTGATTTTATGACATTTAAATATCTGAGTTAATTTTTCTGATTATACTTTCGATGACTTCACATTATATTTTCTTTGATTTAATGTAGCGTGGATTCAAAAAATTTCTACTTAATTTTGGAAGAAGACATTAAATTTTTATACTTTTTAAAGAGTAAAATAACGAATAATTGTTATGTTTTTGTTATTTTCAGTGTTAAAGTGGAATAATCAAAAGCTTAACTGAGTAATATATATATATATATACATATACATATATATATATACGAATAAAATTAAGCAAATAAGATTGACTAACAGAGATTTTATATTTTCAATATACTGTTTAAAACCTTCCCCCACAGAAACCTGTTTGCCTCTATTTGACCAACATGTTTTTTACATTTTATATATTTTAAATTTTGTAATTATAATTTTAATATTAATTTTCGGGGTTTTATATTTTGTGTAAAATTAGTTTTGGCACAGGTTGTCCTTTTTTTAATCCTTGCGCCTCAAAACCCAACCAACAATTTAAAACTTTTCGCAGATGAGATTTAAAAGTGCCTCGGAATTTAAATTTTTGTATTGCTATCTTACTCTAATTTAAAATCACAAAACTGCCGAGCAATAACTGACTAAAGATCAATCCTATATTTTACTGGTATTAGACCTATACAAGTTTGACAAAAAAAGAAGTCCAAAGATTAGAAATATAAGCTCTCAAACTACTATACTGTTAGGTTTTTGTAGTATTGTTGAATATAAGTTGCGACACTTCTTAAAAATGTGCCACACATATTATGGAAAAGAGTTTTTTCCGGATGTTCGAAATTGAAACTTTCATTTTGGTTATCGAGTTCTATATGAGAAATTTCTTAATTAATTCTTAATAAATTGCCCCTAATCTATTTATTCAGGAAGTAACATCCATTTTAGTCCTTTCAACCAAGCATAACCGAAGCTATAGCTGTCACATTGTTTACCGTAATGCATTTAGGAATATAATTCAGTAACTGCACAATGAAATAACAAATTATATCGAAATGATTAATTATAGTATTCATAATAGTTACGTGTAATAGTTTAATAACAAAGAGTTTATTTACAATAGATTCATTTCTATAGCAACATAATTTTCAATTTAGTTTTGCATCCTAACATCGTTAGTCTCTGACTATTCATTACACAAACTAAACGGTAGATAGTTTCTCAAAAACAATGCAGTAGGTTAAATGTCGGAGACTTATTTTCAATAAAAGTGAGCTTAGACAGCGGCATTCAATATTAATTATGCAAACCATAGATATTAGAAATGATAGAATAATCGAAAGATAACATGAAATAAAAATATTTTATATTTTAAAAGAAATTTTGCTCGAACTCTACATCATTAATATCATTATTATTCGCCAAAAATACATGGGAGTAACTTAACGAGCTCAAATTTTAAACAAAGTAAAAAATTTCACTCGTTTACCGAATAATTTTTCCAATAATGAAAACCTTTCATGCTATTTAATGATTTCACGTTTCTAGGTTCAAATCACTGGGAAAAAATAGGAGTGGCGATCAATATTGTAATATTTCCATTTGGGTTTCTAGAACTAATCCCGAATGTTTCTCTGAGAATTTCTCCATTTCCAATGTTCTATTATGCAGTCATAATGTGGTGATCAACAAAAAATTATGATTCCCCAACGTAAATTCAAAACCAAAATACAAATGATACGTGGCAGAGAGAGGTTGGTTTGGTTCTGTTTGTTTGTCACTCAACGGTCATTTTTTGCACACAAGGGTTAATTAGACCGTGATAGAGAGAGAGAGAGAGAGAGAGAATTGTGAAATCTGTAAGTAGAAATACAATTCAGAGTGTTCGCGTTGTCCTATTAAATAAATAAAATGTCGTGGATAGGAGATACATAAAAAGTTAAGTTATCATATAAATATCTGTTAACTTTAAAATAAGTTTTGCTTTTTTAAGTCATAAAAATTCTGGTAGATTTTATAAAACTGTGTATGTTTTTGGTGTGATGCAGAACCCCTGCAATAAACCATGCCTTTGTAATGGTCTCGAATAAAGCCAATTTGTCATCATTACCAAGTTTCGAAGTAGGCTATAAAAGCAAAAAAATTAATGAGTCCTATCGTCACGAGAAACATACAAAACTCAAATTTTATAATAACAACATTTTTAATTCAATTATTTTAAGACCACTATATATGTTTTGACTAAACATTTTGACATGAATAATTTATTTGTATCCATGGGATATGCTTTTTAAAATATAACAGATTTTCAATTAATATATATTAACATATCTTATTTATAATTAAGTCCTTTATCTTAAGTTAATTTATTAAATTGAATTTACAATATTAATACATAGTTTTATAAAGATGCTTTTGCGTCATTTTATGACATTATCATATTAGCGTTGCGTGTTCATGGAATTACAAATGAGTTCTAGTTTATTAATAACAGTAACCTATTTCTGTTTTATAAAATTCTCAAAACTATTATTGAGTTATTATATTACTTTAGCGAATAAAATGTTAGTAAAGATTTTTTTACATTCTATATATAATTTATGTTTTCTCAATGCATTACATTATTCTATATAAGTAAGCACATACAATTATCTAATCACCCCCTTTACAAATCTATTTGCCTTTTTAAAAGCAATAGGCTTCTTATATTTTTTTTTCAAATTTTGTAACTGTATATATTTATTTTTATATGTATATAACTTTTAATTATATTATATGCAAAGATTTTTATTTTAATGTTGCTTGGGTTTTGGAAAAAAATTCACTATTACTGCATAAATCTTAATTTTGGGTACAGCTTATCATTTTTTGGACCTTGCGCCACAAAACCAAACCAGCCAATCTTCTCTAATCTTCCCTTACAGTTCATAAATATTTTAAATTAAAAAATCATTAGACTTTTTCCGCTTTTAATAAATAAAATTTCATTATACAAATACCACATTCCTGATTTAGTGAAAAAAAAAGTCACGAAAAAAATGTTTCTATAAAATTTATGTATTTATCCCTAAAGAAATGATTCGTCTTTCATACTGCCAAATAAAATAGTCATATTAGTTAACAATAAAAAAAGCTTTGTGTGTCTGCTAAATTGTATATATTTATTATAAGATGTTATATATTGTTAGTGACGTACATTTCATTGCGTATATTTTATAGTTAAAAGCACATACACACATACAATAAAGTGTATATTACCCGTATTTATATATTTATTTTTGTTACAATTTTTCTTTTAATTTTATTAAATTAAATTTAATTTAATTTATAATTTAATTTAATATACGCTATTTTTTTTAATTTTTCGATTTGAATTCTTCATATCTCTTTAGCACTTGCGATAATTCGATTCACTCAGTCTGAGTGTAAGTAAAATTAAATTATTTTAATAAACGGCTTTCACTTGGCGCATTTTGTAACAAGTAAGCCATTTAATCAACGAAACACCTTCATTTGCGTGAAATACGTGTGTGTGGGTGGAATTTTTATGTACTTTCGCAGATTAAATGTGGTGAAGGAGAGAAAATGGGAGAGAAGAGTAATTGCAGGCTTTGTTTTTAGAAATTCCACTTGTGCTTAATGCACACTTTAGAGCTGTGACAAATGCATAAATGTGTGCACTGCTCCTGAATTCTACGGTAAGAGGAGTTTTTCCGTTCCGTTACACCCAAAGTAAAATAGAATTTTCGTCAGTGTACGCTACTTAGAGTTTTAAAACGTGTTAACAATAAGGTTTATTTTATATTAATAGTTTAAAAGAATATTTCACAAAATATATAGATTATATAATTTCTTTAAATCAAATAACTCTGTTTACTATTATTTATAGCTTAAGACAATATAATATTATACTTTATTAATTATTACTTATATAAACGTTGAAGTGTTATTTTGACATTAAACATACTTTTGATTAATGAAACATGATGTTGACTATTGAACAATATTAATGATTGTTACATATATATGCATGCATAATATATATATACATACATACATACATACATACATATATATATATATATATATATATATATATATATATATATATATATATATATATATATATATATATATATAATAAAAATACATATGATACTCTCCTTATAAAAAATCAATAATATTAATGGGGATGGTAATTTCAGAACATCAACATATTTTATCAACATATTTTTTTTTAAATATCTTAAATTTTGGCATTTATACTGAGTATACAGAAAAGTTACCTCAAAATTAGTTTATTTGTGAAATAAGAATCACAAATGATTCTTTTTCTTGCTATATATATATATATATCTTGCACACTTATGATAATTTCTTATTCAACAAAATATAAAAATAATTTTTAATCATTGTTTATTAGTTATTAACATAAATAAAAAATATAATCACTAAAACATTCTGACTTTAAGTAGAGAAGGGTCATCTTGAAGAAATTGTATAATATGATTTTATAATATAGTCATATAGAAATTAAAAATTAAAATGATCTCGTTTATTATATACATATATATATATATATATATATATATATATATATATATATATATATATATATATATATATATATATATATATATATATATATATATATATATATATATATATAATATCCTAATTACGTTTTTCTTTGAATTCTTAACTACGCAAATAAATGTAGACTGTTAGATATTTCAAGTTTATGTTCCAATGGAATCTCTAGAAATTGAGCATTTCAAGAAATCATTTTTATGTGTCGTTTTCGGGATAAAGTTTTTATTTAGTAAAATCATTATAAATGCTTGTGTGAAATTAAACTTCATTTTAAAAATATTTTAATAACTTTAAAAGGGAGATATTATCATAAAATACATAACTTATTTCCTACATTGAAAATTTTGATTAATTAACCATTTTTTATGATTTTTGAATTATTAACATATTATAATTAAAAGCAAAGACTGCCAAAATATGTGGATGCTGTGATTTAAATTTTTAAAAACATTACAACTTCTTAGACGAATTTCATAAACATATCACAGATTTATTATGCCACTTTACTTATTTATTTGTAAAGAATGAAGTCATCATGATTAGATAATGAATATTCATTATTTTTGAACAATGTTTTGAAACGATTTCTTTTTTATTTAAATTAAAGCTGTAGCCTATCTTTAAATAGGATTAAATCATTTCATTCATTACATAAAAGTACTCTTAATTGAAAATATTGTTTTTTGAAAAGCATGACTATTTTAATAAGAAACATGAAGAAAAGAAATTATTTAAGAAACACGAAGAAAAGAAAATTAAGTAATTAAATATTTTATGTGAAGGTACTTAAAGATTTATGTCTGTCACAAAATTTAAAGCAAAATGTTATCGTAAAAATTGTTTTATAAAATATGTCTTGCACTTTTAGAATTATATTTTTGTTCAAGCTTTAAATATTAAAAAAGTGTACAATGTATCAGTACAAATAATATCGATACAATTATGATTTATAACAATAGAAAACTATGTAGTGATAATGGTAATCAACACGATACTATGTTGTTAGATATCATATAAGTTATGGTACTCCATGTAATTTTTTCTGTTTTATGTTGGCATCTTACATACTATTCAGACGTATTTTTATTTCATGAACTTTATTTTGGGCTCACCATGGATTAGTGCTAGGATTTGGCTCTTCAGAGTGGATGGCACGAAATCCAGCCACTATTGAACTACGGGTAATAGATGTTTTTTCTGCTTGCACATTCGTCGGAGTGGTTAATTGGAAGTTTTCCTGGCCACTTCCCTTGAAATACACGAATACATTCCACTATCTGCTAAAAGTCTTCTATATACGGATATCAAACTCGCAGTGGATGGCTAAAGAAGCTGTGAAACATCTTGTAGCACTTCAGATGTCCATTATGATGTGTCGAAATGTTTTATTTCAAGAAAAACTTAATGCTGTATAAATAAATATTTAGCTACACACAGTTTTGCTGATAACTGTGTAACTTAATAATGAAACCTCATCATTTCTGTATGAAAGTTTATTGAAATTATCTGAAGGTTCTGTTAGGTCCGTTGTCGTAATCAATAGCTGGGATAGTAAAAAAAAATACTCAATGAGATTTTACAAAGATATACTCAAGTACAGTTTTGCAAATTTTGGCCCATTTCCGCTTTAGCTTGTTTTTATAACTTATCTCTGACCCTAGAAGTAATATAATGATAAAATAATAGATATGTATTTAGTCTAATGATAAAACAAGTATAATAATAGAAAATACTATGCAGTTTCATAATAAAATGGAAAATCAAATACTTATCATTGAAGGTATATTACATTAAAAAGGTATTTCAATAAAGTTGGGATTGCTCTGGCAAAAATATTGAACTAAATAAACGTTCCAATTCTATAAGCTCCACAAATTCACCAAGGGCCGCAATAAAAGAAAATTACCTAACTTTTATCACAGCGAACTTATTTTCATTCCTTTTATGGAATGAAATAATCATTTCTGAATAATACAGTAAAGAATGATGCCGAGGATTGCTCAAGAAAATGAATAGGAGGCTTAGTAATAGCTTATTCCTTTGAGTCAGAGCTTAAGTCAATGCTTATAGATATTCACAACGATCTTCTAGGAAGTTCATAAAATGAGGGCTTATCATGCATTTCTTACATTCAATCCCAACAACAAGCGTTATTGTATGCTGCTATATAAACATGTTTGATTAACAAAATGTTTTTTTTTTTTTTTTTTGACGGATTTAAATTTTATTATGAAGTCTCCACAAAACAAGGAGACTTCATTGATCAATACATTATCAAAAATGAATCAATGAATAATAAATGTTCTCATTGCAGGAAAATATTTGAAGTATACACTGACAATTTTGTGACATATGAGTAATTCCATTATTGATAATTTTTAACATAAAAAGCTAATTCAAAATTAATTAAATTTAATAAACTTTAATAATAATCTTTTAGGTGCGTAAATATTATTTTTCAAAATTAATGTGAATCTTATTGAAGATGAAAATTTTTCTAATAAATATCTACTTGAACAATTTCCAAAAACTTTCTTCTACCATGAACACTTCTTTAATAATATAGTTTGTTTCTGAAAGTAAAAAAGATTTTCTTCTTTTGAATAAGGATTTCCTTTTCAGAAATAATGTGGATTTTACCAATGAATTCATTTATGAAATTGAAAAGGAGAAGTTTCTTGTTTTTATCTAACATTGAATAAATATTTAATTTTTGCCAAATTAATTCTGTTGTTTGTGAACTGCAGTGAAGAATTCTGAAGAATTATTACATGTAGATTAAATTCAACTTCTAAGAATTGTCCTTTAACTCTTACGTAGACAGATCTTGTGATGGGCACAAGTTTTAATTCTAAACCATTAAGAAACAAATATACAGTTCACGAAATAGATTTAAATACACTGACTATTTTAATTTTTACATTACACAAAACTTTTGTCTGGAGCAAAATGTATGTCTAGTTTAAATATTTTATGGTAAATGAGTAATAAATAAATTTTTTACTATATTAGAGCAGTTTGAATGTATGTATGAATTCACATAACTTGAAACTAAGCTGCCTGAAGAAGCTATGAAGAATCTGGTTAAATTCCAGTTATGAAGTGCAAGTTATTTTGCATTTTGAATTGCTTTTACATTCCTCAATATCGAAACTGCAATAGCAAGAAAGAAAAGTCTCTCAAAACTCAAATCTGTATCATTTATAAATCTCTCTCTCATTTCCAACTCACTATTTTTGTAGACAGAGCCCCCTTAACACAATAAACTGCCTCATATTTGGAATCACAGTTAAGTGACGAGATTGACAACTGATATACATTTGCATAGGTGAGAATACTTGCCATATATAACAATGATTCCAACATAATCTAAGAACTAATGATTTCGCTCTTTTTGAACTTCAGTTTATATATATATATATATATATATATATATATATATATATATATATATATATAAAATAACATGCGTAATATGTGAACTATAAGAAAATTTTATGATATTTGTTTCATTTTACGATATTACACCAAACTATTAATAATCTACTTTTCATTTTCAAAATAACAAACATCAAAGCTTAGAAAATCTAGTCTTAAATATTTAACATTATAACAAAATGAGTAAAACCGCTTAAATTTGCTCAAACATTTCATTCTGATGAATCTTTTAAAATAATGTACAAGCAAATCCTTGTTTGACAAATGACGATTGCAATACCAACAAAATGGTATACCGTCTATCGGTATATTCAATATTAGGTGTAAAAATCATAGATTTATATCCTTTAAAAATTATTTTATTTAAAGTAATTTATCTTAATGGGCTTCCACTCAATAAATTAATAATATTATTTTTATTTAAAAATATAATAATAAAAATATTGAGAAATATTTATTATAGTAAACGCCGGATACCATTTTCGCATAAATAGTTAACAATAATCTTTTAACAGTTATTTTATTACTTTTATCACACATTTTATATATATAATACACAGTTATCTTTAAACAGTTATTTTATTATTATTATTTATTCAATTCTAGAGAGCTGGTCACACACACTACATGATAATAATGATTATGTAATTCTCAGAGCTCTTCTGTATTCCATTTAAAATCTTGTTTCATCTTATTTGCTTAAATAAGAAATTTTGTAATGTTAACACATTTAAAGTGCCATTAACTATTCTATTCATTTTAATATGCAATTATAAAACAATAGAAACTATTTTTTGATGTTATGAGAATTCTACAAAACTATTATTATTTTTTTATGGAATAGAAAACATGTAGAAAAGGTTTCTATTACAGGTCTAATCAGGTAATATCTGATTATGTAACAGATATTCAAGTAAATTTGAGATATCTTTTTTTCATAAATGCATTTTAAATTTGTATCTTTTATATTATGACCATAGACATTCTAAGGTTTGCACCATTATTTAGACAAACACATTTTTTATACCAAGCAATATAATGTTGATAATTCATTAAAAATCGTCGGTAAAAAATAAACCAACTAGTTAATTCATGCATAATTAGGAAGAAATATGTTTATCTAAATGTAATATTTTATAATTCTATTTTTATTTTCTTCAATAACTTTCATAGCAAAAATACCGGTAAATAGTAATATTATTTAATCTCAGCACTTTATATAATATGAGTTTTTTCAGAGATTATACTTTTGACGTCCAAAATAACTTCTCTCGATTTCATTTATTCTCACTTCCAGATCAACAGTTCTTGTAATCCCAACTTAGGATTAGATGTTTGTAGTGGTTCAGAATCCACTAGAAACCAAAGGTCCTGGTATAATTTGCCCTCATGTGCAAAAGAATGACCGTTGAGAGACAAACAAACAAACTCAATTTCAGTTATATCTTTAATGACTTGACCTCAATACCTGTAATTTATGTTTATTTAATTAGTTCTAAAACCAAATTGTTTTAATCAAAATACCTTTTCTTTCAGATGGAGTTTTAATATATATATATATATATAGAATATTTTGTTTTTCATGTGGTGCCCAATTCTAGACAAATTAATGAATAAAACTAATTTTGTATCCTTTTTGAAAATTCTTAACATTAACGATATCTGCATTTTCGTATAAAATTAAAAAAATAATGATTGCAAGTATCGTTGCCTTCTTAAAGTGTTTACAACTTTTTTACGTCCATTGATTTTAAAATGCTTAAAATTGAAAAACGATAGATTTAGCTATGGCATATATATGTATTCTATGTAATCTTTCAATATTGATTTCTTTACATAAATTTCCAAACAAGATAAAAATTAATGTTATCTTAAGAAATACCTGAACATTATCTTGGAGGGGTAGAAACATAAATTTATCAGAGCTGCAATTAAAATAAAACCTTTTTAATTAAAACACTAACACATTTAAAAACTAATTTATAGTTAATATTAAGAATTAACACTAAGCTTTGGCATTGCATAATGGGCAGTCTAAGAGATGAAAGCTGTTATAATGTATTTTTGAATTTTGGGAAGACAGTTTATTGATAATTTAGGCCTCTTTTGATGCACATGAATGCTATCAATTATCAATATTCGAAACGAACAGAGTTAAAAAAATGTCTTTCTCTTGGACAGAGGTTGAGTTCAACCCCAGAACCCAATTGATAAGAATATATTTGCGTGATAGGGAAGACATTTATTGTATCCAAAAGGTTAAGATCTATCCACCATGATAAAAGCTCCTGTGCTCATTAAATGTTCCTTAAGGTTCAACATCTCTTCGCTGATGTAGTTCGATGTGAGGAATCAGGTGCCAGCTCTAGAGTCGACCTAGTCACTTGAGAGTAATTTAAAATTACGAGGCGATTAATTATATGTCAAAATTTGGTTAACTTCTTGATTAACAAATTTCTCTTCAAAATAGATTTCGAACCACTATAAACAGACAATAAAGCTTGGTGGGAATCTAACCCACTCACAGTTGAAATGAAAACTACTGAGAAAACTTTTCATGTGCTAGCTCTACTTCTATTTAGCAGTTTTAGTTTGCAGAAAAATACCATACCAAATTGGCTGTTAGACTTGTTTTTGCCTCTATTATTGATTTTATGAGTATTCCCAAAATGTTTAAATTAAACAAAAAAAAATAGTAATAAGTATGCTTCCCATATAACAAGAACAAAATTGCTAAACAAAAATTCGACATCCGAATAACCTCATTATAAGAGCTGGAGAAAATTTAATATTCATGATGTTTATTTTAAATATCAGTAATAGACGTACTTGTATTTCCCTCAAATTGTGAAAGAGCACACACATTCTTTTTTATGAATAAAATTCATATTCAGCTGGCAAATGAAATTAGATTAATTTTATGGTAAATTAAAGGACTATATCAAGATATGACGAAATAATTTTTTTTTGATTAATACAATGAGAAATAAAATGCTTTGCATTTTCTCATATACAACAGCAATATAGGAACTTTTGAATTCTGTAACTGGATTTTATAAAAAGAACAGTGTTCTGCTATTTTTTCAAGAGTAATAATATTATAAAACGTTTGTATTTTATTTCGTAATTATTGATAAAATGTATGAAAAAATAAAAAAATACACCATTATTGAATTTGTTGTTTTTATTTTTGCTTACATATTTATTTTATATATAAATAATATTTTATCTAAATAATTTTATATGTTAGGCTACTATCATATAAAATATTATTTTATATACAAATAATATTTAATATGATAGTAACCTAATAATGACCTTGAAAACGACAAGTCTTATCATGCTAATTTATTATTCATAAATGGTTTTTGTGTCGAAAAATATTCTAAAGTATTATATAAATGTTTGAGTTAGGAAGTGATGTAGTATGAATAAATCGTGTAACATATACGAATACTAATAATTCGAAAATATTTAATTCATTTAGGACATTTCAAATTCTTCTTTTATGAAGTGAAGTTTCAAACGGAGAGGTTTGAGCGTAGTAGTGATTCTTCAAATATTGATTTACTAGAATCAATAACCACCTGCTCAGTTAGCAGAAGCAGAGACAGCCTGTACATATCTTCACATAGGAATTTCGTAAATCAGCGTTTCATTTTAATGAGACAGTTAATCCATTTATTTCAGAATTTATTAATTAAGTAATTTACATATATTTGTTGAGTTTCATAATAATCGGATTAATTTGGATAACCTTATCTTTCTTAAATGTAACTGTTTTCAATTTAAAGTTTTATTTTTAAATGATCATTTAAAGCACGGAAATATGTGTTCGAAACTTCAAATCTAAAAATATCTTACATCTTTACATATAATTTAAACCAATACATTCAGTATACAATTGTACAAAATACATTCTTTAAAAATGTTGCGTATTTCAAAGTATACAACAGGCAAAAGGTAAAAGTAATAAAATATTTTAAATATAATAGTACGCAAATTGGTTTGCAATGTAACAGTTAAGAAAATGCAACTGTTTATCAGGTATAATTATTGCAGACAGTCCATATTATTGTGGCCGCAATAATTAATCATTCAATTTGGACAACAGTCTCTCAACATAATCAGATTGTTTAACTTTTTGGAAATTTAATAACTTATAGATTGGCTTTAAAAATAATTGATGATTAATATTATATAAAATTGCTATTTCACAAGGATTCATGAAGTAGCATTTAAATAATATAGGTTAAAAAATATAGTCATTTTGATTTTTAAATGTAACGCAATATGTGATTTGTAGATTTTAGAGCAAAAACGCTAATCAGAAATCAATTGATAATCAGTAATATTTTCTACAGATTCGCTACTTCATGCTAACATGGTATTATGATGACATTTTAAGAGATTATACAGCAATATAATATTTTAAGAGATTAGCTTATAATAACAAAGGTCTACATAAATTTTAGGCAAACAGGAAATATGTGTTGTTCTTGTTGCCTCACCATACTTCCCTGAGTTGGGCTCTATCAGTTAGACAGACGCAGCTGGGTGGAGTCTTAGTTATTTGGAATCAGGAACTAAGTAGAAGACCCCCAATACTTCGCCTGCCACCCCCAGCGGTATCATTTCACTTGGAGGACATTGCGAATACATTCATTTTTAACGTGACGCAGCTGCTTTTAGTGAACATGACGGATCTTTGGTCGACCGGGATTCGATTTTACTGTCTTCTGATAATAAGCACTATGCCCTAACGAACCAGGCCAAGGACAAATGTGTGGCAGTTTTGTTTCCAGATACAGTAAAATGTAACTTATTGACGCAAGATATTGGCTATTAAATGTTTCTTGTATTGACATTGCAGTTATGGGATGAATTTGATATGCGAGTTAATACACTACAGATCAAGGTACTTTTCAGATAGCTAATACCACTGCTCCGCATCAGGTCAAGTTATGATTAAACATTTCCTTGATGAGAAAATGAAAAACAAATAAGTTGTGGTATTTATAAAACTCCTTGTTAGAGATTATATAAACAGCGCTTATACAACAATGATAAAAGCTATGATTTATTCACTCATTAGTAAAAGTAAATATATTTTTTTACATTTATATTTTCAAATAAAGCACTGTTCACTTGTTTACACTGTTTTCGAATGCATAATTGTCATTTGTGTTCATTCGCAACAATAACACATAACTGTTATAAGTGTTATTGTTGTTCATACTAAACACATCCACCTATTTTGATTAAACTCAGTTCAATTATGTAGCAATTATACAAGCTAATCAAATACTTAAGGTATGCTAGTCAAATTATAAACTATTTTTAATCAATTTCTACCATTAACATTACGGAAACAATATTTAAACCTATAGAAATGCATACTTTTTAATCATTTAATCACATTCAGTTATTGAATAAACATATTTAATTTTAAATTTATTGTTGAGAACATCCTAAATTCTCATTGCTGTGTACTGACTTAAAAAAGACAACGCTGTTCATAAAATTTAAGATTTTGCATTACAACTCCGCTTTCTTAACTAAAGCAAATCACAACAGAATTTTTCATCAATTTTTGGATCTGAGCTAGTTACATTTCTACTAATTTTTTCCCATACCAGAGAAGGAATATTAAATCTTACGAAAATTAAATGAACTTAGTTTAATGTTCACCACGACTGTTTTTAGTTTTGAGACCGATATCAAACCTGACAAAATGTAACACATTCAAACCGAACACGCCGTTATTGAACTCGCTACCATATGTTTTATCTGACAAATATTTCTCTCTCTCTCTGTCTCATTGCTCGCAATAAAACTGACTAGTTGGTATATGTTCAACACATGGATTTTTTTTATTCTTATGCACGTATTTTTAAAAGAGATAATTATAAATAAATATATTACTACCCATGTCATACTTAAATTTAAAATTAGAAATGTTAATAATTATTTTCGTATTAACAATAAAATGTAATTTTGAGATTTTGAAATATGTTTATTGCATAAACTATCATTGTCAAGAATAATAAAGGTATATTAGAAGATATATAGTCAAGAATACTTTTTTACCGATGATATTTATATGTGCGGTTCTCTATTGTTTCTCAAAAGTTTTTTTAAATATCTTCTGAATGCATTAAATATATTCATTATACATTTTAAGAATTACTAAAACTTAGCCTCAATAAAAATAATTTAGATAATTATTATTTCAAAATGCAGAATGATAATAATAATTTCTAATGCATAAAATTGAAAAATTTCTTAAACTTAAATCGAAGCAATTTGAAGCAATTTTAGAAGTTTATAGTATGTTGACACTTTAATCTGAATAAAAAAATCATATTTATAATTTAAATTAAACTAATAAAATACCTTGAAGAAAAACTGTACTTAATAAACTGTACTTAAATTAAAAATTTCAAGGATTAAATTATTTTGAAAGTTAGTTGGAGAAATATTTTAAGTTTTGAATACTGATTCAGAAATTATATAACAACGAATCTTGATTTAGAAATTAGCTATGTTTAGCTGTTTGAACTAAAAAGAAGAAAAGAAAAAACAGTTACAAGCTATCGTTGTAGCTCATGACACCATAATTCCAATTTCCTAGAACCAATTTTTAATACTGAAAATTTTATATTTCTTTTGTCTCTAAAAGATATATTCTGAAGTTTTAATATACTTTATAGCATAAAATTTGAAATTTAGATATTTATAGTCAATCAAAATGATCTGTAAAATACAAAAGTTTCAAATTTTAATGGCTATTTATCATCTGCAGATAGTGCTTTCTCATGTTTAAAATTTTTAAATAAAGATCTTATTTCATAAATATCAATTAGATTCAAAATGCCTTTTCCCCCGACTAAACCCTAATTAAATAAAAAAAGGGGTGGGGGATTGAAAAAGAACAAAATAAAATAGAAAATGGAACTTAGATGCACGTGAGTAGAAAGAACAATGAATTACCCACAATGCCGTGCGGGTGTGACGTGAGAACTCTTTTGTGTTTGTCAGAAAATCGAGAAAAGCGGATAGTCTCGTATTTTATCTTGTTATTTAATTCTTTGGCGATATAATTATCTTTAATAAAAAATGACACGTATTATAATACGCAAAAAACAAAAAAGATTTCCGCGAGATGAAAATTGACAGAGTTATTTAATTTCAAAATATGAAATGCATTTTGTGCATAGTAAAGTGTCATACACTTATCAAAAAAAAGTTTTTTTTTTTTTTTAGTTTGCTTATGATATAAAGGGAAATATCAATGTTAGAGGTTATTTTTGATGATAGATTTCACAAGAGAGCAGAAATGTGCACATTGTTTTAATATTTTCGCTATATAAGTATTTCATAACAAGATTTTGTTTTAAAATAACTTAGACAAAATGAGTATTGAATAGTAATACCGTAGAAAATTACCTACCTATATATTATTTTCGAAAATATATTTTTATTTAATAGAATTAATATTTAACAAATTTTAAGCTCTCTTCAGTAGGAAAAAGCAGAAAAAATTTAATATCAGCTGCTTATAGCAGCTGTTGAAAATAATTGTTTTAATAATCATTTTTACAAATAAAGAATACAGGAAACAACAATTCCATTATACTCTTTTTTTGTACATTTTTTCTTAGTATTGAAAACGAAAAAGCAAGCGTAATTTTTAAAAACACCAAGATAGATAATTTGAATTGATTTAAGAAGATATAGATATTTTTATAATTTACAAGTGAGACTCAAAACAAATATAGAAATTTCTGTTTAATGTTAATGAAAGTTAATGCTAGATTAATTCAAAATATCTGCCTTTTGCTTTTATTCAGAATTTTACATATAAAACAAGTTCTTTGAATTTTGCGTAATATAACTTTATGTCCTCATAATTAACACTTGATTCCAAAAATTTTTGGTTTTTATCCCTTAAAAACAGCAAAATAAATAAATAAATAAGCGAGAGAATGTTGTAACCTGATAATGTCAGCTGTATTATAATATCTAAACGAATGATTTTGGATTCAAAAATATTTTTCGAAAATCCCATAGAATTGCATATATATGGATTGGAACAACCTCATGCTGATACTACATTGTTAAACATTTCACAGATATATTTATGTTCAATGTATGCAATGAGTCATTTAAAATATCAGTGAAATTTGGAACTCTTTAAGTTCTATGAAAATAAACAGCCGTTTAGGGTTTTATTCTGTAATTTTCATCGTACATTCATAGCTCAGTTTCTCTGATATTTTTCGAGGTGGGTAAAGAGTGTATTCTGTCAGAGCGCCGGTGCTGTTAATGTTTAACAGTTATCGTTATAATGCCCGGCTACTAGGATCCTTTTCCTTTATTCAGCACTGCAGTAAGGGCACTTTGTCTAGTAGTGCATCCAGTGGGTGTGCCATCTTGGATCTCGAAAGTAGATTGATCTTCGTATAATTTAGAAGCAAAAACAATAAAGAAGACCCCTATACTTGTGAAAATAGAGGTGATCACACTAGAGAGAGAGAACATTGTGATCACGAAATATTTTACATGCCCCAGTAACCATTAGCGAACACGACGGATCTTCGGTGGGGTGGGGATTCGAACTCACTATCTTATGATGATGAAAACTAAATGTCCTAATCAACCAAGCTACCATGGTCTAATGTTTAACAGTACTTAGTCTAATAAATTATCATTTATTCGTTCAAGCAATGCCTATTATAGATGACGGATTGGTATTTAGCTTATTTAAAATATAATTGCAAAGTCTAGAAAACCATCAAATGAAATTTTGTTTTTCCACGTACCTTTCAGGCTATTCCAATAATTAAGTGGATTACAATTTTATTCAATTATACTTTTTTGGTATATCATCAGAAAACTTCCTTTGGGTTTCTCACACATTTAAATTATATTAGAATATAATGTAATCATTTCCAAATATTAACGGATTATATACTTTTCAAGTACGATCTAATATAATTCAGAAGAGCCATAAAATCTTGCCACACATAATAGAAATAATAGTATCGCACTGACATTTCATAATTATTTGACATAAATTAAAGAGGTAAAATTTCGGCTTCAGAGGATTTTTTTCTGTCTGACTACTAAATTATGCTTTAAATTATTATTTTTATATAAGATCTTTGCCAAATTTGAAGCTAATAACAAAATATGTAAGGCACTGGGCACAAGTAAGTCATAAAGAAGTATCGAAAAATGTTTACGAAATGAATAAAAAAATATTAATTTTTATTATACTTTTGTACTGATGAATCAGTTTTTCAATAATACTTAATTTAAAAACTAAAAAAATATTATTTGGTAATTGCGAAAAAAACATGAAACTTGAAACTAAATAAAAAAGAAGCTGTTTCTTTATTTGTACCGAAGTTAAACTGCTACTTTTAACGATTAAAATAGTTTCCATTTTTTCTAAAACCACTTTAAAGAACCAAATAATTATATAAAAAGCTAATTTGTACTTTTAAGGCAAATGTATCATAAACATAAAAGTCCAAGAACATAAATATGTGCATATAATTTTGGAAGATCAAAAAAATGTAACAATTAAATAGAGAATTTAAATTTATGCTTTGATGTTATAATCAATAGTTTTTTTATTTTTATTTTATTTTATTTATTTATTTATTTATTTTTTTGGAAGCATATAAACAGTATTATTTTCATTTAGAAATAAATGCTGTCTCTTTTGCATGTGAGTATCAATATAACTTCTATATAATCACAACTTTATAATTCATAATTATTTAACTAAAGTTTTTTCATAATTATGGATTACTTAATTATTGCAAGACTGCATTGCCTTATGCACTCGTCTAACGTTTCTAATCCCGTAACATCTACATTGACAAATGTAGTAAATGGTCGCAAACTATACTTACAATAAAGTCTTGAAGGAAGATATATCATTATATTTACACATTAAAAATACAATGCTCCGTATTTGAAAATATTAATTAGTGATTCATACTTTTATGTAAATAAAATAATATTAAAAATTCTGGATTTAATGGATTTATAACCACATAATTTGGTTATAGCAATTTTAGTTTCATTTTTATTTAACTAGAAAAATATGGTAGACGATTATAAGTTGAATTAGATTTGTCATTCAGTACATAATGGTGCGTTTTACTATACAGTAAGTTCCAACTATAATTTATATGGCGAGGAAATTCTCAATTTCACACATGAAAGATAAGCATATTCCTATTTTGGCATTAAAGGTTTTGTAAAATAAAAAAGGACATTATCACATTAATATTTCTTTTCAAAAAGGAAATAATTTTAAAAGTAATAACTGTTTATACACGAATATATATATATATATATATATATATATATATATATATATATATATATATATATATATATATATATATATATATATATATATATATATATATATATATTATGTAGTTTAAAAATCAATGTTAAAATGGAATATGCCTCATTACAGCTCTAACCTTCCTGTGGTGATATTTGGATCTCAAATAATCACTCATTCAATTAAAATAAATAATTATTTTTAAAACTCGTTCAAATTTTAGAGGATTGTTTTATAATAAGTAGCAAAATTATTTAAAATTGATAGTAGGTTGAGAATATTATGAAAATGCTACATGAATAATCAAATCTGTAAAAAATAATAAATAAACATGTAAATAATAATTTAAAAGAAATTTATTTTAATAATCTGCCCAAAAATAATTTCATATTTGTAAAGATCAATAAGCCATATAAGGAATGTTGGTTTGTTTTATGTAAAATTAAATTCCGTGACATATGAAAATTTTTTAGTTTTAACCAGCAATATAATATAAATAATAAAACGGTATTTTATGTATTCGGAAATAAAATATTAAACTAAGAGATTAAAGGCTGAAATGTTAAGTCGAAAATTTATTTTCAAGATTATTTTTAAATATATTTCATTTATACATTGGAAAGCCAGTTGTGCCATTATTCAAATATTTTACTGAGTAAAATCTTATAGGAGATTATAAGAATACTTATATGTATTCATAAAAATTTATTTAAATTATTAAAAGTTACTATACTTCACAAACAATTCATTGAGACTTTATTAAACTTATAAATAAGCATCGCGACAGTTCTTGAGGCAATTCAGTCTACAAACAAATCGTAAAAAATAAATTGAAGTGCCCATTAGCGCCAATGTTTTAATAAGCTCGTGTCAAAATGGCAAGTTAGTGTCAATATTTCTAAGCATTGCACCCTTCATAATACTTTAAAAGATGAGGTAAAAACTTATTAACGAATACTAAAAAATGTTCTTTCTCTTCCTTGAAAGAAAAAAAGAAAAACTCAGTCTAATGTTTGTTTATGATAGAAATTTTAATCTATGTTAAATATATGAATGAAATTTTAATGAGTTAAATTTATATTTATTTATTTGTGTCTTTTTTTGATAAACTACAGACACAAGGTTTTCGAGAAAAACAACCCCTTTGCTGCCTAGTAACATCCATGCCCGAACCAGGATTCGAACCCACACCTCAGGAGTCAGGAACGTGAACCGCCCTGCCATCGGTCGGCATATATATATATTAAAATTACATTTTTATGCATATTAATTCGGTTTAAATATTTTATACGATAATGTATCTATATGCTATAAATTTTAACAATAGAAGATTTTCGGACTGTGTGTTTCGTTTAAAATAAGATATATTTCCTGTAAACTAAAATTCATGAACTCTAAATTTTTTTTGAAACTTTAAGAAACTATTAAAAATGTATTATTTAAATCAAGATTAGATTCCTTAGAATTATTAAAATACGAATTCTAAGTTATAAGTTATTAAATGATAGCTTATATAAACAATACTAAACATGTTTACCAGTTTATAATAGTATTTAAATTTGAATTTTTAATAAATTATCTTTTTTAATGATTATTTTCTTTGAATGAAGTCTTTGATGATTAAAATAAAACAACAGATTAAAATAAACACACACACACACACAGAGTGCGCACGTGCGGGAGAGAGCGTTTTTTTAAAGTTTTCTAATTTAAAGAATGGAAATTTATTATTTCTTTCACTACATTCAATTACTGGGTGCATAATTTCAAAGATGCCCTTTATCAATACATCAAGTAACTTAAATATTAAATATCTTGAATACTTTATATTTAAATATGTTAATTTAAAGCATTTGAAGCAATTAAGTGCGCTTCATGTACCAAAAATCTTGTAGAAATATTAAAAGGAAAACTAATTTAAATTTGGTGAATTCATTGTCTAAATGAGATTTCTATTAAATGATATGGGGAAATTTTGAATAACCTAAAGTATTTTTATGAACTAAAAAGCAAATCAAAAATTATATGAATCAAAAATATCTATCTCACTGAAAAAAAGAAAATCGATTTTTATTACCACACACAATTAATCTTAAATTTTAAAACTAAGGCAAATTTCCAAAAAAATTTAATTCCCATTCCTTAATTCTTTTGATCAAAAATCCTTTTAAAATATCATTGAAATTCTGTTTCGCATGTTTTATATTAAAGGTCATAAATCTGTTATATTTTTCCAATGAATGGATGTTTTATAATGTATCAATTTAACAAATAGATTCATAGAACTTAGAAGGGGTCACAGAACTCAATATTTATAGTACATAGCTCGAAATATTTGGCAGCAAAAATGATTTTAAATAAATTATATGTGTATAAATGAGGAAAATATGATGAAAATTAGTTCTGAAATGTTATTAGTTGTAAGTACTGAGTCCTACAGTTTTAATTGGATGCTAATTGTATTCGTTAATCGCAGTACAGAAAAATTTCCAGGCACTTATCATTTTCACAAACAAAACAGGAACTAAATATCTATTGCTAGTTGTTCAGATATGACTTTGATAGAATCTGAGATTTTTAATTCCGATTCCGTAGAATACTCCAAGCAATAGAAGCCAAAAAAAAAAAAAAAAAAAAAGCATTGATTTATGGAATTTTAGCAGTACACTGTGCAACTTCATTAAGAGCCAAAATAGTGTTAATTGTATAATTATGGAATTTTGGCAACGTAGTATATTACTTAATTTGAAAATTGTAAATGATATACCAGGGTTTAAAAATTACTGAATTTTAATACATGTAATGTATATATAAAAATATGACATTTTTATGTTGTTCAAATCTTGTTTTGATATAATTTTGGTCAATTTATCTTTACAGGTGGGTAAAGAAAAGTATGATCTCTAAGAGAGAGGTGCCTTGTCCGCCTTATTGTTTAGCCGCTCATACCTGGGGCCTCATCAACAAAGAATCTTCTTTCAAACGTAGCTGCCACCTGTCGAAAGGACGCTTGTTTAGTATATGCCTGCTCGCATTTTTAACATCCTTTTTTCTAGCCCTCCACATTGTATTTCTTGGATATCCCAAAACACCCTTGGTTTGCCTGGATTCTTATCGTGACTCAAGTTACATTGCTGAAGGTACGATTACTTACATTGTTTGAGCATTTTATTAATAACAGCTTATATTCCTTCAAGCCAAGCATTTTTACGAACCCATGAAAATGTTTCCGAAATTAACTAGAACGATGAATCATAAAGTGTGCAATAATTTTTAAAAAGGTATTTTTAACAATGTCATTAATGCTATTTGGAATATTCTTCGCATTCATCTCAATAATAATTATTCTTTTGAACAAATTGTTGCTCAGTATAATTATCTAAAGAAAGCTATTTCTTGTACCGGCCAGCTTTCAATTGAACAAATTTAATTTTACCGATTATTTTTCCGAATTAAAATTTATTTCGTTTGATTCTTAGTTGTTAGCTCTTATATTACTCCGTGAAGGACTCGTAATATGAAAACAAACAAGCAATATATACTGTGTAAAATTTTTCGCTTAACAATTATGGAGATTCACATTTCGTGTGACAGACAGATCAATAATATATATATATATATATTCAGAATCAAAGTATTTAGAAAACTGCATATTTTTAACTGTCAAAAGACAAATTGTTCATCGAATAGTAAGGAAAGATTTGATAAAAGGTAGTATTAAGAAAGAGTTGCAAAGCATTAAATTAACTCAACTTTTTAAATCAAAATTTAAACATCAACAAATTAATTAATTTAGCTTAAAAGGTAAGCAAAGAATAATGAGGGGGGGGCGGTTGTAAGAAAATTTCGTTTTAACTCTTTTCAAGGGATCTGAATGAGAATCAAGTAATGTCGTATTGTGAACCATCAAAACTAGAAAATTAATTGCTTATTTTAATTATTTGCATAAATAAAATTGCGGATTATTAATTAGAAATGAAACTATTAATGTAGAGCTAAAAATTCGTAAAACAGAAATGAAGCTCATTTCGTAAAGTGGAAATAATAATAGTTATCTCGTCCAATTGATGTGGGGTGAAGAAACAATACAATTGAATGTATCCACCAGTGTCTAGACTGATGACTGTAGAGAGCCGCAGATGTGCACTGATTTAATCGATACATCTGCGAACCGGAAGAATTACGGTGATTTTTCGAAACACTTAAATTTTTTTATACAAACATAAAAAATTTCACTCACATGTAATTTTAAAAGATATACTTGCATATCTGTAACTTTTCATATATCCTCACATTTTTAAGGCTTTTATTCATTTTGATATTATGTATGTAATTATATATTTTCACAGGGATATTTGAAAGAGAGTGCTATATTTGTTATTTATATTAATCCCATCGTTTATATGGGTTTAACGAGAAGGAAATAAAATAATCAGAACTTAGAAAAAAATGTTAAGGAAATCCATTTTGCCACTTCTGCATTATATTTGTAGATAATTTCAACCTTTGCCTTTCTACTTGAAATTGGCTCGTTGCCAAGAACTGAAGAATCGCAAATTTTTCTCTTTGGCGGACGTTATTGAAATGCCTTTCCTTTTTGATTATATTCGTTTCTCGAAGAGTAATTTAAAAAGGAACAATGAAAAATACTTTTTGTGTTCCTAGAAAAACAATCCATTTCAAATATTTCATAAGGGATTTAGATAGGACCAAAATAAATACTTATTTTTGTCCGAAAGCGAATTTAATTTCAGCGTTCCTTATGTTTCTGCATTTCTATAACAACCAAAATGCAAGAAAACACATTCACGAAGTGATCTCTCTTTAATTTACAACAAACTGGAGTTGAATAAAACTTCATGTTAAGTTATTTGGGATTTCAAAAACATATTTTTTCAAATTTCTAGAAATATGAATCACATAATTAAAACTAATTTATTATCATAATTGATTACAGTTAATATTTTAGAGAAAA